>JANDKJ010000545.1:0-62690 GCA_028551335.1 Armillaria sp. CMW 4456 | reverse complement strand
TCGTGTAGTTCATCCTGGAACTCTTCGTAGTGTGGGCATTCCCTGAGGATGTGTTCCCTGGTTTGAACAGCGGCTTCGCAGGGGCAGTCAGTGTTCAGGGTGGGGTGGAAGCGTTTTTGATACTCGCCTGTGAAGCCATGGTCAATTCTGCACTGCAGTACGCGCCCGAATACCTCCCGTCTTGTTTCCTTGAAGCGAGTCACTGGCTTCAGCTTCGGTTCGAACCTGTTGGCTATGGCATACTGCCCGCTCTTGGTGGAGTCTTTCCAACTGCGTGCCCAATCTCTCATCCTGGCCAGAGTTCACGGACGAGTGTAACATGAGTGAAAGAAGTTTGAAGACTAAGCTGAACCAAGGCTCTCGGGGCGACGAAGGTTACACTTGATGATGTTTGCAAAGGTTAGTCACTTGAAGTATCTGACGTTCGATCTCGAATGGCCACGCACAATTCTCCTGGCCCAATGACCACGGTTTGACAGGGTGGCCTGTGAGTTAGAATGGCAGAAGCGAAAGATGAAACACGATGCAGGGTGCTCGGATGATGTTAGACGTAGCTGGTAAAGTAAAACAACTAGCATGTAGAATTATAGTACGAAATAAATAAACTGCGCAAAGCGCGAGTTACTTTCTTCAAAATGTCAGTGATGTGCCGGGAAGAAGGGCTAGCTTGTGATCCCATCAACAAACACCACGTGTCGGTAGGTTGAACCCTACGACCGCTTGTCAAGAACACAGTGAGTTTGCAGCATCACAACTAGCTAGTTTCTTACAATTGTTCTTCTAGCAGGATATCTGAGCTTACTTGGTAGGGATCGTCGTACATGGTTGCTTCCTGGCTACATATCAAACGAGACGATCGCGAGTACCACTTTAACTTACGACGCGAAGATGAAGCAGCGACTTCAGTCTCTGGCTCGGCTTGCTGCAGGCTTCTCACAGGCATATCGTAAACCAATTTCAACTCGCAATCGTCGTTTAATGTCGTCAACACTGGTAGAACAAGCATCGTTGCCAAAAACGTATGTAGCCTGTCATTATCCGTACCTACGATCTTACGGTCGGAGTTATCTTTAGTGGGGATGACCTATACCGACCTGGTACGATACTCAATCTCAAATTTCAACCTCACAAATTCGCGGAATACGACGATCTAGTTGCTACGGTGATAAAGCGCTTCGAGCCTTTCACATCTGCTGTCGTCCTACTAGTTCAACGACTCTCCGACAAACAACTTTTCACCTTGAAGCTGGCTGATCGCAGAGTCGGATACCGTAACAACAAAGTGGAGTTGCCATGGACATCAACGTTGGAAGATCGCCTCCGGCGCGCCGTCCGGGAGATTAATATGGGTACCATTCCTAACTGGATCGAACTCCTACGCCACGATGAAAACGTACTCGACTATGAACACCCTGAACGACCTGATAAGAAACTCTGGGAGGATTGGGCATGGGAGATCTCCACCTGGCATTGGAAGCTGTCAAATTTCAACAAAGAGCTTTCTGCATACCGGCTTCTGTACCGACTCCAGGGTCGGTTTATTCCCCACCTGTTGGGTGTCATTCGACTTCACATCACATCCGATTTTACTCCTCTACATCCAGCTACCGACTTCGTTCAAGGGCTTGCGTTCGAGTATATCCGTGGTATTTGTATGGAGAAGCTCAAGCCAGGAGTCGACGTTTCGGAACGGGAGGCGGAGAGAATTTCGAGTCAAGTGATGGAAGGATTCCGTGCCATCGAGGCTGAAAACTGTGTTCTACACTGCGATATCCACTTGGGAAATATTGTTCTTCGAGAAAAAGATCTTTCTCCGGTCATCATCGATTTTGGACAGACAATAGTGCGCGATCCTGAAAGCAGTGATGAAAGCTGGACGGCTGTCGTTTTCATTACGGCAGATACACGTTTTATGAGAAAGATTTTGAGGGATCCAGAGAATGGAGGGTGGAAGAAGACCGTGACGCCTTTGGAGATGTCGAATTGGTTCTATAAAGACCCCCTGGTGTTCAACAAATATGTGGAAAGTATGCCTGAAGACTTTCGTAGGTCAACATTTGAGAGAGTTTTGGATACAGATTGGGAAGGGGCACGAGAAAAGGTGCATATATGGCGTATAAAACCTGGCGTTCGTTGCAGACCTATCTATGACTGCGACTAACGACATCGATAGAAAACACCGAAATTACTTACAATAAATGTCCGTAGAATTTGCTTAGCCTTAGGAGCCCGGCCGCGTTGCTCATTCCCGCTTGCTAACAGAACTTGTGGAGGGAGTACTGATATGGTGGCGACATCCTTACTGGCGTTCCTTTGACCGTCGGTTTTTGTGGTCGTGGTGAAATTATCCCCGTTCGGTACTCAAACAATGCCAGTCAGAAATACTACACTTCACGGAGTGACTCGGATCTGTCACGAGCTACTTTCAAGTGGTCATTCCTGAAATGCCTCATTTGTTGTTTCCATACGATGAGGTTTCGTACTATCTTATTAGTTGTCTCCAAACTTAATCCTCTTCCGCTCCTCCCATGGATGCTCAGCCTCTTGAGGGTATTCTTCCGGAGAGCTATACTAAGGCTCCCGGGACGACGAAAGGGAAAGACAAGATTATGTTCGGGTTGCACTTGACGATGTATGCGAAGGTTAGTCAATTGTTTGTTGTATATGACTTTCGATATTGAAATGGCCTTTGTTCGACAGGGTGGGCTTATATACGTGTGGAGCCAATATTAGTGAGCTCTGCGAACGCATGAGGATGTTCATTACACAACCCGCTCATGTGGTAAAGGACTATTTACTGGATCTTTCCATGCTTTTACTCCTTCCTTACTAAGAAAAATCGGCACGCGACCAGAATATTGCAATACAACGTTTCACAAGGGTTGCTTTCATAAATGATTACTCGTCGACATCTGAGCACAAATTTCTATATCCACCAATCAAACGTTCAAACTATCGGTGGATTACTACTTTGTTCTTGGTTTCCCGTGGCATGTGTAACTAAATGTACCAACGTTACCTACTCCTGCACCGTAGATTATCGTGATCAGACACACACCTTCAAAAGATAAACTCTGCATCTAGAATCTTGCCATCACCTAACCGTATGTGGGCTGGAGATTCGCCTTTCACATTTATGTCCCGTCTCCAATCCGGTTTGGGTCGCATGAATGCGACCTTCTCTCGTGAAGTACTACCTTGAATCCGAAAGAAGTATCAGAAAAGATTTGTCACGAGAGGCAGACGACGTACCGATTGCAAGGTATACTGGGACATCATTTGCGGCCGAGAACATTAAATTAAATATAGGAATACCCCCGATACTGGCGGGTTCTCCCCCAGGTCGATCAAACTCCTCGAGCATCTCCTGGATATACACCTTCCCCTCGCCGCGATCTAGTCCCATTCGAGTTTCAAGGTCTTGCCAAACATCTTCCAGTTTGAAAACTCCGATTCTTCTGGTTCTGAACTTTTCGAGCCGATTCTTTATGGACGGGACGTACTCGATTTCTTGATAGACGATGTGCGTTCGGCTTCGTGATGCATCGCGTACGAGTCCAAGAGCATGTACAAAGCACTGCAACCTTTCCACTGTGGGATTATTCCGATAGTCATTCCAGTCTTTATATCGCTGTGCTGTCGGAGCACTGATCTTCTCGATTTTCGCCGTTAGCTTGAAATGTGCAGCAGCCTCTCTAAAACCGTCGTCAATGACATATTTAGTGACAAAACCAATGACCATTAACTTGCAAAATACCCTGTATTGTTCAAATGCGTTATGTGCCTTTCCATGAGTATGCATAGGGAATATACTTGTGATAAGGCCAGTGCATTTTTTGGCACTCTGTAGAGCTTGAAGACCAGTTTCAGGAATTGATAGAAGGACAATAATCATCACTGACCAGTAAAATGCATGCCGACATTGCACGCATTGCGACACTTTTACTGGGGGGTCGTGAGCGCTGCAATTTTGGCAGGTCCTAGTTTGACGAATTCGAGCTTTCAAGGTTAGCTTTCTATGATTGAGCCATTTTAATCCACCAAGACCTGTGAAAACCGGATCTGCGGCTGGATCGATGTCGGTAGTGAACATTTCTATCAATACGGTATCACTGAGGTCGCGCGGATGCTTTTTGAACCATCTGACAAGCCAGATTTCCCTAAAAGAAGTATCAGGTGGCAAGGTAACTAAAGGTCGTGACCACTCGACATACAGTCTTTGTGCTTCGCTGTCTTCTCCAAGTCTCCTGAGTACACGCGCGAGATAGACCTTCGCCATCACATGATGTACAGCAGTTGACATGCCTGTCTCGAACGTCATATTGTCTATTATACGCGATAGCACTGCTTTTGCTTCAACATCGTTTGTTCTTGCACGCGCCAGGCACACAGCGAACAAATAGTATAGCCCACTGCCAAAACCATCAACACAGGAATGAGATGATGCGACGAAGAAGATTTCAGACACGTACGAGTCGATAAGGGAAATGTCTGATCTTCTATGACTGCGCTCCTTGTCAGCCTCCAAGGCACATTGAACATGGCGTAGAGCTTCCAGTGGTCGATTGATTTGGGGTTTACTGTACGTTCATTATAAAAATGAGTTATTAGAGATGACGTGTTGCAGATACTCGCAGAAGGTGGTTGACCAGCTTTGATCGGCAAATTTTAAGCTATAGTATGATTCAGTATATCGATCAAGTTGGATTTCCATAGCCGAGCATTTACCGTAACATATCGTTCTGTCTCTGTAGTAATGCCGCCTTCTTGCCCTTGTGGCGCGAGATGATGGAATATCTTTAGTTGCTCGTCTGGGACCTCTAGAAAAGCATGGATTGTCCATTCTAGAGACCAAACGCATTGCGATAAAATATCTTCTGGAACTGTATGCCATAGATAAGATAAAGAGCCGGAAAGCGCAGTGAGACTTGCCATCATTGACAGCGCAGAAATAGCTGAACTGAAAGAGCTGAGGAAGCTTTGAATTATACCACAGTGCCAGTGGCATAGGCCCTATTTCCTCGCGTCTGGCATGTTGAGCAAAGATTTGAGGGGGTAATGGAGTTCGTATGAGTTCTGTAACTGTTGGTTGTGACGAGTCAAGCAAGGTGCGGCCACTTGCCATCAGAAAGCGAAGAAATCACCTTGAGCAGCTTGGTCGTGGACCAGAGCTAGGTCAGGCATCTTGAAATCTTGAGGGAGATTGAAAACACCGACATACGCTTGTGGGGCAGTTTGCGAGTCAGAAACTGTTGCCATGTCCCGATGTTTGTCGATGACTTCGCTCGTTTGTTAGCCTAGCGAGCCGGCTTTATAGAAACTCGCAGGACTCGTAACTGAATATAAAGCCTGGTACCCAGGGCGGGGGTCACCCCCGACAATTGTGTCAAAATTTAATGCTCTGACATATGTCGCTGTCGCGGCACTTGGTCAATACTGATGACACTTACTATATCTTAATGTGATATACCTTCAACACGTCTTTTATGGCACCTCCGTAGAAACAGCTGGTCTTGCCGCTGCCAGTCTTGACAACGGAAACAACGACGCCTTCCAGTTCTTTGCAGAATCCAGACACCCTCTATGATATAATCATGGAGGTCATGAAACAGGTGAGGGCGAACGAATTGGCGCAGAAAAGCGCGGCCATGTTGTGTCGTCGAAAGGCCTTCCGTTGCTCTGTTGACAGTCTCGCTCATGAAAGCTGTTCAACATCGCGAACGCGGTACATGCTGGCATGTGAGCGGCTGCGAATTGGCAAGTGTTCGGGGTACTAAATTTTGACAGAATTGTCGACCGTGGGGGTTACCCACGCCCTGGGTGCCAGGCTACTCATTTGTCAGATGACACAGTCCATCACGCCGTGAAGGCAGTCCAATCCGCATTGTTAGCTAAAGTACTTAATCGGAAGAGTATGATCGGAATGCAATACCACAAGCGGGACAACTATCTAGGCGCGCGGTGTTTCCTCGCAAATTCAGTGGAAACCGGTTTGCTGCACAGATACTCTGAGAGGGTAACGCTTTGACTGAAGAAGTACTTTGCATTCACTGATAATCAGCAGCTAGCCTTCCCAGCGGAAGATAGACATGGTGGTGGCAATAGGGGAGGGCAACCGCACGTGACTGAACACGTCGTTTGTTTTTTTGAAAAATTTCTTGGCAGCTGGTGCGGCCATTTGTATCTCCCTCTCTCGGGCTCTCTGCATACATCATCTGTTAAAAACAATCGCCTTTCACTGTATCATGGAGTTTACGTCTCGTTGGATTCCTCCTGTCATGCGACACTTCCTGTTTTCCTACTAGAAGACTCAGAGAAGCTGAATTTTTCAGCGGTAGGCTGTTGACTTCGGACCAATAGCCTGTGACCACCCGGAAACCGGTATTGCTTGTTGCCGGAAACATTTTTTCCCCGCGCAACAACCGCTCATGACGCGAATACAGATTGCAGACTGGTTCTGATTGAAGCAAGTTAAGAACGGATGTTCGGATCCGGAAAGACATTAACCGTTCTTTGATGCATTTTGTCACTTATAATGACTCTCAATATTCCCATGGATGACACCCGTCTATAGGTAACCTCATTCGCCACTCGTACTTATATCTAAAGGAAATGGTGACTGGGCTGTCCTGTTCTCGCCCATGATGACCGTGAGCTCGCTACCACCTGGCCTTGTTTTCTTGTCCCGCACCCTGTTCTTCGTTGTTATCGTCCCAGCTTTGGTTTTCCGGGTTCTGCAAACCTTGGCCGGTCTCAGTCTTTCTTTATGGTTTTCCTTCGTCGTGCCTTTGGCGTTACAATTCATCTTCGCGGTGGCTCGAAAATGCTTCACGAGCTTGGCTATCAAACGGCATGCCGCTGCGCGGGGCGCAATCATGACCCCAAGCGTTCAGGGAAACAGTATTTCTATCTTACGAAAACTGGTATACAGTTTTAGCAATGGATACCCGAGTGGGTTTGCGTTTAAATTCTGCGAGGTGCCTCTAGCTAATGAACGTGTTATAACTAGGCGAAGTATTCCAACAGTGGAGCGAACAATACGGGAACACCTTTACGTTCAACACATTTTCAGACAGACGGGTGAGCCCACGTTGTGGCACTGTTTGTGCCAAGCATTCTGATGATTTCTATTTGAGATTTTAACGACTGAGCCGGAACACATCAAAGTACGTGACGACCGGTCACCATTTTTACCATATCTCCCTAATCGACATGTTCAGGCCATCTTGGCGACTCAATTTCAAGACTTCGAAAAAGGTCTGTCGTTGGTAACCAGCTCAAACTTACTGTTTGCTTATCGGCTTCGAACCTTAGGACATCACTTCTTTTCTGCTGCGGAGTCTCTTCTTGGTGCCGGTGTTTTCAACTCAGATGGTGAGTGCTCTTCACGCGTTTGGCATTACGGCATTACATGCTGGACATTTTTGTGCAACAGATGATGTTTGGAAGTGAGTATACCCTGTCAAAAGCCTACTTGCACTGAACGTCGCACCAGATTTCATCGCACAATGACGAGACCGCTTTTCAACAAGGACAGAATTTCCGACTTTGACAATTTTGAGAGACATGCCGTCAGTACGATCTCCCAAATCAGGACGAGATTGAGGGAGGGATATCCGGTCGATTTTCAGGCAAGTTTTTAGGAGCATCTGTGTGTACGACATCCTTCTCATGACAGCGATAGGACGTTGTTGCTCGCTTCACTCTAGATTCCGCTACTGAATATCTCTTTGGAAAGGATGTGAACTCTACATCCGCGGGTCTCCCTTATCCAGCTGGATCTCCGCTTGCCGACAACCCTCATTTTATCAACCACCCGTCTAATGCTTTTGTCAAGGCATTCGCAGGGGCACAAGAGAATACTGCACTTCGTCTCCAAAGAGGGCAGTACTGGCCGCTTTTTGAATTCTCGGCAGACATAGTGAAACCCCTGCGGCAAGTTGTTAATGAATTCGTCGAGCCTCTGCTCGTCGAAGCGCTGAATAGAAAGGCACAGAGTAACAGCAGGGTAGGTTATGAGAAGGACGTCGATGAGGGAATGTCTTTGTTGGCTCGTCTTGTGGAGAATACCAGTGGTATATGCCATTTTATTCGTTTAAGGATGACAATTGTTAACAATCATGCCTATAGATATTAAGGTCATTCAAGATGAACTCACGAACATCTTGGTTGCTGGTCGAGACACTGTAAGCTCCCCGACCTCGCCTTAGTTTATATAAATTTATGGTTGACGTCGGCGTAGACAGCTTCTCTTCTGAGTTTCGCGGTGTACATGATGTGTGAACATCCTGAAATGGCTACTCGCTTACGCTCAGAGATTCTGGAGAAAGTTGGCACAAGGACACCTACGTATGAGGACATCCGTGATATGAAATATCTACGAGCATTTCTGAACGGTTCGGTTGCCGGTAATTCTATTGCATCCATTTCTGACGACGTCTGTCTAGAAACGTTGCGTCTATATCCATCTGTGTAAGTGATACAAATTCTTAGACATGAAACGTACTAATCTAAAAAAACTTCAGTCCTATGAACGGCCGGTGGGATTGATCACTCTTTCTTGCCTTTTTCATTGACACCCCGATGTACTAGCTTATCCAAAGTGGAAACGACACTTCCAAACAAAGGACGTGCACCATTTTACGTTCCGAGTGATACGAGGTCAGTGTTTCATAATCTTCGCGTACCCTTGTACTTACTTGATGTGGTACTTCAGGGTGATATATTCTGTATTCCTGATGCATCGACGGACGGACTTGTGGGGCCCAGACGGTAGGACATGACTATCGCTACAAATAAACCACTGGCTTAAGCGTGAAACTAGCTCTCGAATTCGACCCAGATCGATTTCTCGACAGTCGTCTGCATAGATATTTGACTCCAAATCCTTTTATTTTTGTCCCATTCAATGCAGGACCAAGAATTTGCCTTGGTCAACAGGTGAGAGCTTCTAGTACGGAGAGCATTGTCTAATCCTTCTCATTAGTTTGCATACAACGAAGCATCGTACTATCTTATTCGACTCCTCCAAACGTTCTCTTCTTTCAGTCTTGCGACGGATGTTCAACCTGCTGAAGGAATCCCTCCCAAGAGTTGGACTAAGACCCCCGGAACCACAAAGGGAAGAGATAAGATCATGTTCGGGTTGCATTTGACTATGTATGCGAAGGTCAGTTTTGTTAAAAATCTGATTCGGTCTTGAAATGACGTTCGTTCATTAGGCTGGTATGTGGGTCAGAATGGAAGAAGCAAAGGATTACGCATGACGGTCCAATAAATCCGAGTAGCCAATTAAACATAGACATCTCTGAAGAAACTTCGTAATATCCATACAAAAATGGGAGTAGTTAATCGAAGGCAAAGCGAATTGAAGCAGTTATGCGAACACTAGAGAAATTTGATGAAACTACGTAATACTTTGAGGGGTCCCCAGTCAGAGTTGTTAGTCAAGTGCGCAATGCACGAGTTATTCTCTTCAAAATGTCGGCGCCATGTGGAAGCTGACCACTCGCTACTATGTCTATCATTTTTTCCCACTCTTCTCGTACGGTTGGATTATTGAAGTGGTTCAACAACACCTGCAGTTCAATGTCGAAAATCTCAGGGTAACTAGAAGGACGAGCGTGTCAGCTGTATATAACCTTCAAATACCAACAAACGAGCATACTCCTTCGTGAACTTTGAGAAGATCTCCGCAATAATGTTATGGGGCCCGAGCTGAGAGCGTAAATTGTCAAACGCGTGTTTCTTTAGACTTTCATGGTTGGCCTAGAGTGTGCAGTTCAGATACAGTCAATAGAAGACAAGGATAACACCCTACTTTGACTGCAAGACGATACACTGACTTCGGAGAGCATGCATCGCCGATGTTGTACGAGCGCCCACCGCTGGATCTCAGGGGGATGAAATCGATTTCCCTGGTATACATATATATTATCAAGGCTCGAAAACTAAATGAGTAGTAAATTGATATCAATTATTGTGCGTGTAGAGATGCACGCGTACGCACGTTCTGAAAGCCACGTCATTGATCAATACCAGGTGTAGAAGGGACATAGAGGCTTTTTCTTGAGGCTTTGCTACGCTGGCCTGGTATTTTTCGGCATCAACTCCATCACAGATTGGAATTATCGCTTTCTCATACGCCGGCATGCACGTACTATCGGACTTACCGAGGCACTGCAAGTCAATTGAGGAATGAGAAAGAAGGCTCTCTGTCGTTGGCCTTTCGTAAGATCTGACCCGTGATGGTTCATCCAGATTATCGGCTACATCAAATACTGATGTCACAGGCGACAATTTACCGCTATGAGATTCAGGCGGTATAGACTTGACCACATCTAGCTCGGTGATATTGATGGGAGATAATGGACCGGAAAGTGTATCTGGTCGCAGCTCTCCGTCAGGTACGCCGGACGTTTCGGCGACGTCGCAAGGGAGATCTTCCAAGTCTGATTCGAGATCACTATCTTGATCATAGGGATACTGACAGACGTCAGATAAAGGAAGGTTATCGTCTTCACGAGGACTGTTTATATCTAGGGAGAGGAGGTATGTTAGTACTTATAAAAGAAAGCGGCATCTAGACGAAACCCACAGCTTTCCAAGAACGAATTGCGTCCCTTCAAGATGTCTCTGTTTACGTAGACCGGGCGACGGTCACAGACATACGATTCCCCGTGTCTACGTGAAAAAAGCATAAACTGGACATCAACAGGAAATTCACCATTGAGTGTAGCCCTGATAGCTTTTGACATTGAGGCAGTGATGGTTCGAGGAACTTCGTGGGAAGGCTCTAGGTGGGTAAAGGACAGGGTAATGGTGAGATTGATAATAATTCCTTCCAATGGAAGGGGAACATTGCAGCGCCCTAGTGAGATGGTGCTTGAGCGCTGAAATGGGCAGTCATCCTGGACCTCCGCCACCCCAAGGACACGTTCTTCCCTCATGAACGACGCACAAATCGCACAGTTTCCAGGTGGAAACCCCGCCTGGCCTGCCTCAAGTGAGGCGTACACTATGGCAACACTGGAATCGATGAATGGCCTAACCCTTTTGTTTCTCCCCTTATGCCGATAGACCTTCTACCGATAGAGGCAGTCACATCGAGATTGAAATTCCACCCCATGCCACACGCAGCGCTAGAGAGAAGCAGAAAGCCAGGTTCACCTATAATGGTGAATGTCGATTTGATCTGTAGCGGATTTGTGGACCATTGCTCTTGTCCCACTAATTCAAGTTGCAGAGTAATATCTGGTGGATGGGAAGGAAGATGCGGAGGTGTATTCGCTTTCGAAGACTCTGACAAACATGGTCGAGTTTGAGGTTGCAAAGGCGAACACACCTTCGGAGGCGAAATAGGTGGAGGAGGTGGTGGTGACAAGTTTGCCGGCTTCCCATCAGGAGGGCTAGACGTGGGTGGCCATGGCACAGACGGATGAATGGAAACAGGAGAGGGTGGATCTCGGATGCTCCACGACATCATGACAGTCAGAAGGAGAGAGGGAACTTTGGGATGATTTCAACAGTCTGAAGTAACGCATGTTAGCCATGAGGGTAGATTTGGGGCTACTTCCGGAAAGCGTTCGCAATGCAGACTCCGAAATAGGTTATCTCGTTAGCATCTTTTAGACAGCCCAGCCAAATGTAAGAGAAGGACTTGGTAGGACAAGGTTCCTAGGCTGTAGAACAAAACAGACATTATGGCGCGATGTTGAACGGGTCAGAAAAATCATTGGACTTCTTGCTATCCTCCCATCGGAGTTGGACTCGGCCGATACACAGTTCGGCAAAGCCACATTCGGCCGGCGGTAACTTCGGCAAGCTATTTTATGACATAAGTGTGATTTGTCATTCAATGGATAACCGCTTGCTGGTCCGTGCGTCCCTGTTGTTTTCCTTCTTTCACCCATATTCGCCGATAACGAAAACGACGGCTATATATATGCGAGCGCAGCGTAATGCACGACCATGACCACTTAAGGAGCTTGCCAAGTTCGGGCAGCAGTGGGCAGGACAACAGCGCCACAACTATATCCCATTACCCTTCGTCTAATGCTTCCTCTTCTTCCCCCCGTGCTTCTACCTCGACGGCGACCCAGCAAATATTCTCCCCGGATGATCCCACACTCAGATGCATATGCGAACTTCCGCATGATGATGGATTCGGGTTCAGCATTGGCTGCGAGGATTGCTTAAGGTGGGCAACACGCACATCTCCCTTCCCGCTTGTGCTCACAAGCCCTTGTTTCACTTTTTTTTTTTCTGCAAACTCTATGCTTTACGAACACATTTGTCCTGCTTAGATGGTGCCATGCGGCATGCTTTGGGATCTACGCCGGAGTCAACGAGCCCGACGAGTGGCGCTGTTGGGTATGCAAGGGTGAAGGTGGAAGCAGGCGACGAGGCGACGAGGTAGACGACGAAGAAGAACGGCAGACTTACGTTCGTATTGAGCAAGATATCCTCCGACTGCACACCCCCAACAATTCGCCTACGCCACATTCCAGCTCCCCAGCGGTACTCGACCCCCACCTTACATATCTCTTGCACTTGCCTTCTCCACCTGATTCTGTTCTTCCACCGACGTATACGTTACACACCGCCCAGCGCGTTGGTCCAGGGACGTTTCTCATTCCTTATCTGTCAGTGGTCACAAGTGCCCGGTCGTACGTTGAGGATCCTCTAAACGGGTACGCATACGCTCGGGTCCCTCGGGTATTTGTCCATCTTATCCCTTCACATGATGGGTCCGACGAATGCGGAGTAGCTTTGGATGCTCGGCTTGCGGGAAATGCCGCCAGGTGGATCCGCTCAGGGTGCTATCCCAATGCCGAAATACATGCAAATGAGGTCGGTGGATGGGGTGTATATGCAATACGGGAGCTGAATGCTGGAGATGAGATAGTGCTAGGATGGGAATGGGACGACGCCCATCCCATACATGGCAGCGAGGAAGGAAGGCCCGAAGCCATCGACGCCTTGGAGGGAGCATTCATGACATGCGCATGCGACGGTAGGATGGGCTGTGCGCTCGAGGCGATGCGGAGAGACGATTGGAAGGCTGTCAATCTGGGACCGCTGGTCGGCAAGCAGAGAGGATTCAAGACCAAGGCCCGGGAGCGAGGCGGCGTTGAGATTGTGCCGGGAAAGGGAAAACAGAAGCGAAAGGAAGTAAAGAAGGAGGTCACGCTTGTGGAGAACATGGCAGAAGAGGCAGGCGTAATACCACCTAAGATGAGGAAAGGCCATGCAAGAATGCCTACCTCGTCATCGCCATTAAGCCCAACAGACGCTTTCGCAAAATTGTCATTAACGTCTCCGATTCTCAGGACGAAGGATTCGACATTGTCGTCGTTGACTCGCGACGTATCACCGACTTCACCAGTGCCACCAGCGCTCTTAAGACGAAGGCACAAATCACCTTGTTTGACGCCACCTCGTTTGACGCCGGATGCAGATCGATCCGAGGTCATGGCTGTTGATTCTCCATCGATGGTGGCTCGTTCATCAGATGTTTCTATGTCTGACGCACCTCGGCGACCTCCTTTGCCCAGACGAAAACCAGCGAATAAGAAGTCAACATTAAACATCATAGATGACCCGTTGCCGCCACAGGTCAGCAGTGAGCACTCTACGCTTGCTGAACTTCCTCGACATCCTCCACTACCTAAACGAAGACCGCGAGCGAAAGAGTCTCCCGACTCCACAACAGACACCCCGCCTCTGGAAACCCCCGATGGGTTGCTGGTCGACTTGCCATTGCCAACGCCTAATATCCCGGTAGTCGCCCCTTCTAAGATGAGTCTAGGAAAGAAGAGGAAGGAACGTGATACAGAGGCATCGATGCGCCTTAAATCGCCGTCACCAGTGATGCGGACCCCCTCACCTGATATCCCCGGTCTGTTCCTTGTATCACCTAAAACGCCGCCATCATATAATCCTCCAACTTCATTCCTGTCCCCAGCTTCTCCTACCATCAAGTCTCAATTATTCTCCCCGCATTCTCATTCACATTCTCATTCCCCTCCATCCCCGCCTACACCTCCGCCGCACATATCGAAATCACTGCCCGAGATGAGGTCGCAACCAAACCCAAACTCGCCGCAAAAACGTCGGAAGATGACGTTGGATGATTGGAAGAAGGAGCGAGAGAGGAAGAGCGCGGGGAAGGTGGAAAGGGGGCCCGTGATTAAGCGTGAGGAGGAGGAGCCACCGTTGAGGATGTCCTCTATACCGATACCAATACCTGTACCGAGGGCTCCGCGGGCGATGACCATCCCAGGCGCCCCACGAGCTCCAAGAGCGATGATGGGCGGTTGGGGGAGCTAGGATTTCTTTTCATTTTTTAGGTTCCGACTGTGGATAATTTATGTGCTATTTCTTTGTTGTATTTTGTAAAAAGCTTATTTAGAGAATGGATATCTGGATATTTTGAGGGTCGGGTTTGTTGGATCAAGAATGAGATTGAAGGTGAGTGAGCAAAGACCATACAGTATACGGAGTTGTCAACTTCGAAAATTACAGTTTTCGACATAGCTGCCGCAGAATAGCAACAAGTTGTTTTCATTTGCCGTCACTTACCTCTTGCTAATATTGCCAATCTCGAATTGGAGGATTCTGCTTCACGACAGTAATTGAACCTTTGTGTCGAATAAGACAAATCTCCGGTCCATTTTTCAACTAGTAACACGTAAACTACCAGATGACGTTGTTCGATGGATGCATCTTTCTCTTTATTTCGGTTACACTATGGTCTGTTGGGAATGGACGTCGGCAGGTATAAAGGACGTGGCCGGAATGACTCGAATGAACATGTATTCATGAACGAATACGTAGGCGGTATGAAGCCAAGAAGCGGCAGCGATCGATACGAAAATCAAAATAGAGTCGACCAAAAGCTAATAGGGAGCCCGGGCCTAGACCTGAGACAGGCCCCACACAATGAACAAGCTTATTTAATTGAATATGTAATCACGTCTCTTTACTATCGCAATCATCACAAGCAGCGGCAGCAATGAGAACCAAAACCTCCACAACGACAGTCTTTTCAAAGCTATACTTGCGATGATTCGTAACGTATCAGACTTAGACGCGACTAGGGTGACTCGTTCCGTATTCTCTTGACCGGATCTAATCGACTGACCTCAATGTGGGCACATAGCCTACAGGATATCATTGCAACGTCAGCAGTGGGTTTTCATGAGTCTCAGGGTGTGGAAAGATGTCGACAGTGGTTATCAGGCCGGTTAAAGTCGCAAGGCCTGCTCTACATTGTGGGAGCACCCCAAGAGATGCAAACACAATATCACGTCGACAATGAAAAGGTACCTACTGCACCTGCATCAGTTTTGTAACATAGTTCATCAATTCACGACATAGCTGCTCTAGGCTCGCCTACTCCGCCTTGCTGCAATCAAAGTCGAGTACTATCACGACCGTGACGTTCCCGAAGTTGGCAAACCCAGTCGAAGCATGGTATCGAGGTGGAAATATGGGTTGTATGTTATTAGCGCTCATACTCAAGACCGACGTTCGGTATGTCATACTTTTGTGCTACATGCGATGCCAAAGCCTTGACAAGGTATAACTAGCAGTTTCATATGGAGAGGCGTCGAGCGACCCGGCATAGACCCAGTTCTCTTCAATGTAGTCCCCTTAGAGTGAAGACGCCAGGATAACCAGGATCAAGGCACAAAGATAGCAATACATGTTCTTACAGAAAGCATCCGATCGAGAAGCGTGTGTTTCCACCTGCTGTTCATCGGGCTCGTATATCCAGACCTCTACGGGAGGTGTTTCTGTGTAATGAGCTATGGACATCCAGCATGCGTGACTGGATTCTCTCAGAGAACAGCTTCCTGGACGTCCCCCCGAGCCAGCAAGCCGTCTGGGTTCGATAACTAGCTGAAGATTGGTATGCAATACCTTGACCACATCTTAACCTGTGAGAGTTTTCTTGCTCGGAGGCTCTTTCTTCGCCTGAATTTGCGTATATTAGGACACTAATATGTGTGACACGAGTACTACAGGAAATGCCTTAAAGCTCGTCAGCAGTTTCGCGTTTTTCTCTTGTTCTGTCGTCCCAATTTCTAAGAGATCGAGAGGTGCGCACGTAACATGGTTGTATCCGGCGATCTTTCTTGACGTGGACCAGTTTCGAGCCGCGGGAGTATTATTCCGAATAAAGCAAAATTTGATATCAACAAGCATGAGCAAAGCATGAGGCAACTCTGCCACGAGACGTCATCACCATCTAGTCGAAACCTCAGACCCAACCACCCTGTAGAGCTTGGAGAACTTCAAACAGGTCACGCGCAATATCAATACCCTCCGGATATACTTAGGTGTTTGCCGGATACTGTTCACAAGGAGGAATTTCGACAGCAGAGCTTGAGCTGTTTAAGCGCTGCGACGTACGATGTTGACTAGCTCTATCCTTATTCTACTTCTATTTGCAGCGGGCCTCGCCCACTGTTTCCCCGTGTCAAAACCAACTATGATGCTCAGAGACACGATATCTCAAATGATGCAGGGTACTTGGCAGAATCCATCAGAAATACCATCCTTACTGCTTATCATTGGCAGCGACGTCGTTCTTAACGCACTCGCCCAACTCACAGGTCGTGACTTCACTCCCATCGCATTCAGTTTTGGCTGGGTGTCATATTCATTTAAAACGCTCATGAATGTCATGGGCGACGGACGACTCATGCCTACACCCGACTATCCAGCCAAAGTGATTAATGCAGCAAACAGCTATACACGTGACAACAAGTCGTGGGTCCTAGGGCGGCTCTTACGTGACTTTGAGAGACCCCTGCGGGACAATGTCGCATTGAGTATCACAGTATTTGAAGCTGTCGAAAAGGATTTGGCAGGTATGCCAAGCTTAGATTGGTGCTGGTACAGCAGTGTCGTCGTGATCGTCATCCAGCATGCCATTGCTGCCATTCCTTGTGGGCTACACAAGAACTGGTCAATTTTATTCATCACCTTTGCGGGGACGACGCTGGCCTTGTTCACTGGCGCACTTCCACAGTGGCGGCGCGAAAAGTGGACCTGCCGGCGGGGGACGAAGAAAGTCTGCAGCATCACAGGCGGGAATGGGACGAGATATGTGATGGTGATACTCGGGAATGGGGTAGGCTTGGATCTCGAGGATCTCGCTGCAGCGGAATCACCGAGAATGAAGCGCCGTGGGAAGGATGACAACCGTGAATTCCATTACACCCAGGTCGCGTGTTTGTTGCTCGCAATACTTTGGATTGTCTTCCTCATCACTGTCACTGCACTCGAGGAAGATACGTGGTATCTGCTCCTTGTCGGCAGTCTAGGCATGGCACAGAACGTTTTCGTGGCAGGGGCCAAGCGGCAGATTGGCACGAGCGGGATCCACCTGAGAAGCATAGAAACATACGAGCAGGAAAAGGTTATGGACACGCTGATGGATCTCGAGGAGGACTATCCCAATGTCGGCAGGTCCTTGCTGCCCGAATTCTTCAACAGCAGTCTACGCGAAGACGAGAAACGTTGGTGGGCTGGATCGAAAGAGGGATATGAGAAACGCCGAAGAGAGAAGCGTCCACGCAGCTTGCCTATGCAAGGGTCAATCACCTAGTGCTTCTCTGGCCAGACAACATCATACAAAGATTATGGGAGCCGAAAATATGAAATTGTAACCACTGGCACGCGAGCTATTTTGTCACTTTGTCACTTCGGCCAGTTTCATTGTTTGAGCTCTATTGACATGATTCTTTGAAACTTCCTCTTCATATGGTACTTTGCTTCTATTGCAGCACTTGCCACTTGTCACTTGCCAGGCAATTCACACTATTTCAACGATGCGCCTGCTATCAGCCACAGTTATCTACAGGTGACTCCGCCATTTCTCTAGCTCCGATGGTCAAGTATTGATGTAGTGTAACTGCCAGCGAATTCGCCTCCATTCAAAATGTATACTTCGATTTCATTTTAGTCATTACACTAGGTGCCGACACGGTGTGACAGAGACCTCCCTAACTTAAGGTAAGAGGAAACAAGAGAACATGTTGGTATCCATGTCGTTATTTATATGGGCTCTCCCTACAGCGTAGAGTACGACATACGTAAACCATCATAGATACCTTGTTGAAAGTTCTCACTATCCGCTCCAAGTGGAACGTGCCAAGATGCTGTCAGACTACAATTCTCTCCGCAACCTTCACTGTACTTCTCGATTACACCGCGGACGTAAAGCTCACATTGGTAAATTCTCTGTCATCTAAACAGTCCCCGAGTCTCTGGGATCTCACATTCCGGTCCACGCAGGCATCCTAGGAAATAGAATCAGAAGATGAACTCAACCTCCCCCATACAACAGTCACGGAAGGCGCTCTGCTTAACATGCCAGACCGGATCGAACCCGCTAAGCGGACGTTCTATTTCAAGCCCGTGAAATGGCTTGGGGGGAAGCACGATGGATACCCGCTCGTGCCGATGAAAGAATATCTCGTACGCAATGCCCAGTGGCGCTCCTTAGATGAGAGGCTCATGCATTACCAATACCTCTACACATTCGGGCTCCTCGAATCTACGTTTGGATTCAAGATACCAGAATACGTCTTACTTTCCGTGGATAACGAAGGTAACACAGTCATGACCGATAGGTTCATGCATATCCTGCTGCCTCTTTGGTGGAAACACCTTCGAAAGTGGTTCCTAGACGATCCGGAACAGTGTCGTCAATGGGCAGAGTGCGAGGATGGTGAGAGGGATGCAATAAAGAATGACATCACCGAATTGTGCTGGGCTGTTCACAACTCTTCGCGCATAGAGGAACTCACGCCATACCTGATTGGCATGGCCTCTGTCGCCGGCGCCGTTGATGTTATGCGAAGGCTCTTACTTGTTGGAATCGTTGATGGAAATGCTATCTCGTATGAGTTTCCTGCACCACTCTTCTTTCCGCATCTCAAGGACGTGGCGCGCTCCAAGGGATGGTGTCCCCTTGCTATTAATCGCTTCTTGGTGTATGGTATAACCCTTCTTGAGTATGCCGGTCAAAGGAAGCCGGCCATTCACCACGGAGCTGACTGCACCGAGCAAGCCTGCGCTCGGAATACCATTGATGTCTCCACCTACACCAGGAAGCACGTCACGGAGACTTGCGCTTGTGTTCATACAAAACCTCTTATATCGGACATATACAATTTGCTACGAGGAGGAGGGATTCCAGTTGTCCGACGCATGCTAAATGGTACGCTATGTGTCAGCGGTGCTTCGGAAACCCCCTACATCGCTATTTCCCATATTTGGTTGGATGGTCTCGGAAGCACGAGCGAGGAAGGGCTACCCACATGCTAGATTGCATGCATAGCGGAGTTGGTCCAAACCCTGCTTCCCGGCGGGGCATTCTGGATTGATTCGCTCTGCGTCCCTGAAGCTAGAGAGCTAAGGAAGCAGGCTATTACGAGGATACGGCGGACGTATGCAGATGGGTGTGCAGTGCTTGTGATTGACGCAGGCATCCGTTCATACTCCCGTTCTTCTCCTTCAGAAAATATAGCACTGGCAATTTTGACTTCAGGTTGGATGCAGCGCCTCCGGACACTCCAAGAAGGTATGTTAGCAAGGCAGCTGATCTTCCAACTGTCGGATGGCTTTGCAACTCTAGACAACCTCCTTCCCTCGGATCAGGCTCTTTTGATGATGAATCCTGTTCTATGCCAGTGCTTCACAGATCTGCACCGTTTCATGAGACAACCAGATCATTCCCTCTCAACTCCCCCCAATGCTCGTGTAGGATCTTCAGACCTCTTGTCATCGCTGAATAGGAGGTGGACGAGCCGACCGGAGGACGAGACGATTGCGGTGTGCGTACTGCTGGACGTGCGGCCTGAAAAATTGTTCGAGCATTCCCAAGAGCACTTGAAGACTTTACTTCTCGAACTCCAACATTTACCTGACGATATTATTTTTATGCCTTGTCCAAAGATGGAGGGCGAACCTGGGTTTTGCTGGGCACCTAAATCCCTGATGCAAACCAACTATGTATTGATGGTGCAGCCCCGAGCGGTATGTACGGCAGATGGATTACAGGCAGAATATGAGTGCGTCCGGCTTGCTCAGGTCTTCACTGTTCTTTCCAGGGTTTCTGTGAAACTTTTCCTCAAGCGCCCTTCCCAAGAACAGTTAGGTACCACTACCGAAGTACTCAGCACGACTATACCAAGTCCAGTCCCGTCCCTATACTTTCGACACTGTGCTTTCACACCCAGATAAGGGGTTCCCCGTATAGGCCAGGCGTACTTGGAAAACTGGATGCTGGTGGATTTGACACAGCTTCAGATTGGAGAGGGTGCAAATATCTGGAGAGTATCTCAATCGTTTATGAGTCGACGGAAAAAACGATAACTGAATATGTAGCTGAGGGTTCTAGCTCTGATATAATCGTGGAGGCGATATTAGGGACCATACTGGTACTGGTGAAGTAGGGTGGGGATCCTCTCTGTTGAATTTGGTACGGTTCTTGTAATTACCATTTAGGAACGAGTAGACGGTGTCTACCTTCAGAATGACTGTATGAGTTTTTATAACGCAGATAATACAAGTTTCCAGTCCTCGATATTCTATGTTCAGAAGATGAAACAGTGTTGTACGGAGAGCGTAGTGGCAGAGAGTTGGGAATTGCAATTATTTATTATACAAATGAGTGTATATTGGCATATGCCGAACTCTTGCTCCAAAATAGAGTACAACAAGAAATCGCATAGTCATCCATATCCTCAACACAGTCAAGCTTGACGGGGTTTCACCCATATGAGGGAAGGACACAACCTGTAGATGACACGCGCCTTAAAAAAACTACCATCTTTCTCGGGCATTGCGATATACCCCTTCTGCTGACTCGAGCTTCAACGAGTCCTTGATCTCGTCGCCACACTCAGGCTAGTCCTTTTCAAAGCCTTGATCAGAACCGTCTCTGCATCAATATCAAAAGGGCTGCACGTTGACGTCCGTCAAACTTCGTTGGGCCGAAACTTATTGTTAGAAAGCTGTCGGTTGTTTATAGTGCGCATTCAAGAATGATACTAGCTATTATATAATATTCTTTTTAGATCACAATGGTCCTCGATTTGGACATGATCACTGCTTGCTTGGCATCTACCAGTATCTGTACAATATTAATAACAAAGGTGATCTCGAACGTAACTGGATGCGGATCTCCCCACACCGCAAGGCGGAAGACTTTTACGCACGACAGTCATTGAACTTCTAGATGGGTCGAATATTGCAGATTCCCGATCCGTTTTTCAACTGATGCATTATACCAGCTAATGTTTCACGCGAAAGCTCAAACTCTACTCCGGGGGGCAACCCTGGAAAATTCGAATAAATAAAGGCCGAAGAATCCGAATATTCCAATGAGTGCCATAGGGATCTAGTATACTCGACAAAATCAATCCTTTGGGGCGCCCCGTTCAAGCATGATGTGGGTTGGGGAGTCCATTCGTATGGTGATTTTCAGATTCACCTGTAACTACACAAACTTGATACTCAATATTGTGTAATCACATTACAGATTCAATTCGTGGAGTCTATATCTCTTTCCTCCCAGATGGAAGGACAAAAATCCCTTTACAAATTCCTTGTACATTCCTTGCGCTTCGCTATACGGCGACAAGATAAGCAATATCTTTTCGTTCATCTCCATGCACTTTTCCGCTACATCATAAAAGGATTTACTCTTAGGCTCATTGCGAGCTTCAGATAAGAATGATATGAGGTTGTGAGTTTCACCTTCACACTCCTCCTTGTAGAAGGACATGATGTCGTTTGTGAAATCAATGAAATCACGTATGAGAGGCAGAGCTTGGATGTAAGAATTATACGGCTGCTCTGCGGGGAAAATGAACATGGCGTAGGCTTCGCCTAATCCACTCATCTCGCGAAGATATAAGGCATATCCATCAGCCCTGTGCACCTGCCAGCTTTGATCAGTAGATTGGTCTATGAGAAGAGAAAAACTTTACACTCACTGATTCATTCTTGTTCTGTGTCTCTAAAACTAAACAAGCAATGAACTTGAGGCCCGCGTGGACTATGAAGTCAGCGGTAACTTGGCCAAAGAGCTGATGAGTCTCCGCTAAGAGGTTTGCAAAGTCGTCTAGCATCTTGGTCGACTGTTTTTCCAAGGCAACAAAGTGCTGCATGAAAGGTATTAACGGAATTCATGGAAAGAGCGGTTATATTTACCTTGGTAAAATTGGGAACACCTACAAGGGTGTCGGGGTCATCCGGATAGGCATCGTCGAAGTACGTCACGAATGCAGTGTAGAATACAGTTGAAGAGGCCACCGTGCCGTGGCTAAATCCGAGTCCTTAAAATGTTTGCATAAAGTTAAATATATATATACGTAGTAATAATCTTGTAATAATCAATTATCTTTGTTCACTTATTAACGAGACGAGCACTTCCTCATTCCAAAATCTGGAATGAATTCCCTTAAACTTAACATCTTCACTGTAAATATGGGAATATGATTATCCTGAGAATGTTTATTCTTGATCTGGCAAGTATAGTACATGTTGCGATGATGAAGCATTTTGTTGTCGAGGATTTGCAGATGACACTCACAGATGTCGAATGCTTATGTGCAAAGTTCCCAGAGCTCGAGAAGCTCATGCATACAGTAGCAAGTTTGGACATTGTGAGCTCCATGATTGCTCCATGAATGTGTACTTAGTTTTGAGGGACTAAACTTTGAGGCCAGAGCTCTCACAGACATGATTGAGTATGCATGGTAACAAAGGAGTACATCATGCTGACATAGAGTATAGACGTAATCAGACAATTCTGCGGCAACTACCGCGTTTTTTAAAGCAAAAAAAGGAAATCATTTTGAAATTATTCGTGCCCCAATGAGTTCGGCATAACCGGCAAATGCACGTGGAGCAGAAAAAGGAAATATATATCAAATATATTTCTATATAAAGACATCGGCAAACCGGCATCAGTCCTTATCAACCGTTATCTATATCTTATCTACACTAAAAACACCACTTATCAATCTACAGCTTTAGGTAAATTTCAAATGAGGGTTTTGCACCACTAAAACCGAGTCAAGGACTCGGAACTATGAATATTTTGACCTTGACGTTGAAGAGATGGTGATACGCAGCAGCAGCTATATTGAGCCCAACCGACAGGGCAGGCTTGAGCATGTTGAGGTCATATCCTCGACGTTCCCCTTCTTTCATACAAAGATTCTTGAATACAGCATCCTCGACAGATGGCAATCCCGTGGTGTCAAATTGTCGCAGGAAAGATTGTATGATGTTCCAGTTGTCTTCTGAGGACAGGTCTGGTTTCTACAAAAATTTAGTGACTGATTGTTCCTCTAGCTTAGCTTTCAAGTGCCAGAGACGCACAGGGTTGAATATACTATGGTCTTAGAAATGAAAAGACCGGACGGGTCAATCAAGATACAGCGTCATGTTGCAAGTTGAAAACCGTACCGGGAAGATGAGAACGAGCACTGGCAGGCATCAACTGTTCTATTTCTTGCTGTTAACAGTGGTGTTTTGTTGTGCAGTACAAGAGAGTCACTGTAGTCTTTGTAAAACAGACTTGCTGGGTCCAAGGATTGGGGATTTTCAATCTCTTCAGGTATGTTATATACCTGCACAGTACTCACTTGTAGAATGCACACGAAACAGTTTACGTGCTGCGTGGCACCGCTCATTTATGAACATGTGCTTCAATTTAGTCTCTTGTGCTACATTGGAGTCGCGTTGAAGATGGTCATTAGCTTAGGTCCCGAGAGTTGCCCGAAAGGTGATCGGAAAACGTAGTGTGAATTCTATAAGAGTGAGTACCTGGGGTTGCCGCTGCTCACCTCTCTATGGAAGTCAATTTTATAGAAGAACATAAGGAATTTATGGGTAAACTTGGGTCCCGTCCCGTCTCCACAGAAGGACTTCATTTGAAGTTTCCTGTCTCTGCCAGAGACAGACCGCCAAACTTGAAGGAGGTTAAGCCATATATGAACTGAGATTGAACTTGACTCGAGAATCAAATGCTGAGAGTTTGTACAACTTTGTGGTGACTTTCAGGCTCCAAGTTCCAAGTTTACTTGGTCTTGAATGTCTTGGTAGCAATTGTGACGATATGTGAACAGTGACTCCCAGCCCTAAACATGATTGTATTCTCCTTTGTCGAATGCCAGAAAATCGGAACTTGCCCGGAAGGTGTCACGATTTTAACCCCTAATCATGTCACGAGACAACCCCTATTCATACCTTAACCCCAGACTCGCCACTTAGCCACTCATTCCATGCTTCGCACCTTTCGCTCCTTTAACCCCGTCTACTCCCTTCGTATCGCTTCACTATCTTTGCCTGCTTTGGAGTTCCCTTTCAGTATACTACTACGACTCAACCAGCTGACTCCCCAGACTCTTCTCGCTGGACAAACACCGGCGCCTAAATAATGTACAACAGTAGTATACGAATCGTGTATTTAAGTAGCGCAGCTCTCGCTGGTATAACCCCAGCCTTGAGCTAAGTTAAATCTATACCAACTTACTCGGAACTCACTCCTCTCTTAAGTCGAAGGGCTAAAGCATTAGTCTTGACTTCACGCTAACAGGTTGACGCACCGGTATTACTCGAACGCGAAGTAGCCGGTTGTTTGTCATTGTTAGAGTCACGTGAAGGTTGGGTCTAACAGAAGGCTGTAGCAATAAAATCGAGATAGACACCCATACAGCAAAGGATAAGCTACAAGTTCACTGACCCACTCAGCCTCTATATCATAGTATTCAAATACGAAATTTTTGTGGCTCAGGCTACATATGCTTGTATACACAGTGACAAGATCCTAAGTGCCTTGTAATGAGCTTGCGTGCAACATTATATGACGTAGCGGGGGGCTCGATCTCTGACTCTTCAAAAGGTTCAGCGAAAAATGAAATGAGGTGGCATAAGGAACAATAGCGGGGCAGTGTACACAAAGAGCTGCCACCAAAATCATCCTCCCCTCTGTGACTATTCATTTCTCGCATGCTAACGGAAAGTAGTTAAGAGCTAGACACATAATCTTTACAAATAGCAATGGGCCAGGCCATAATTGCAGAGATTAAAAATGGTATTGGCGAGATATCTGTGACACCTGCGTAAGAATGCGGGAAATCAATAACTTTACAATGTAGAATCGAACAGGTCCTCCTAGCAAGGTAAAAACATCTCCTCTTTCCGCACCAGCCCTAAGTATTGCAAATATTTGCACCATTGTACCTACTAAGCCCAATAGGGCATAGATACCATAGCTGTTCCGAGTCCTTGTGACTCGGTCTTTAGTGTGCAAAAGTCCTTTTTGAAATTTACCTAAAATGATAGATTGATAGCCAGATGTTTTCGGAATAGATAACAGCTGATAACGAACAATGCCGGTGTGCCGTATGCCTTATATAGAATATAATTTGTATATATTTCCTTTTTTACTGTGTCTAGCGATTTCCTCCAAAGGGCCGAGATGCCGAACTTATTGAGGCAGGATTAATTTCAAATATATTTCCTTTTTCTGGTTTAAAAAAGATGGTAATTGCCGTTGAATTTGATTTATGTTCTGCTGATATGCTGAACTCATTGGGGCAGCATTAATTTCAAAATAGTTTCCTTTTTTTGCTTTAAAAAAGACGGTACTTGCCATAGAATTTGATTTATATTTGCCGATATGCCGAACTCATTGGGGCAGTTGTAATTTCAAAATGACTTCCTTTTCTTGCTTTAAAAACTACGGTAATCAACACCCCGCATCCGCCATCACACCCACATGTCATCAACTCGTTCAATTTACTACGTCGTCAATGTCGTCAATTGCATCTCTGGATAGCAGAAAGAGTACAAGTTGCTGTAGGGATGGAGAGACTTGAAGTTGGCACAGAGACCAGACGGGCAAACCACAGCTGGGGGTGAGTACACGCTTCAGCGATGGAAGTCATGCTAACCTCTGCATTATCACAATGTTGCCTTCAAGACCAAGGTCATCTCGCAGGCTCATGCCAAAATCTGGGTGGTTCTAATGCAATGTTCTTGATGTCATCGTTGGTGGACGTTCTCGAATCATGGCCGACTTTCTCCAACCAATACAGAGGGATCGAGCTTGGTAGGGAGCGGCAGCTCGCATACTTCAGCAAGATGCATGACATCCATTCCTGAAGATGGTGTCACTATCCAGGGTACTTTTGCTTTGCATTAGTTCCAATGAACCACTTACAGATTTTGCTTCTCACTCAAGCTGTTGCAGCCATCAGATAAGGACTCGGATTTGCCGCGTCCTGGCGGCCCACTTCTACTGGTTCATTCAGTTACTGTTAGAAGTGTAAAATTAAAATTCATGTTCCTCCCATAAGTATTGAACGGCTTCGAAGGATTCACATGTTCATCATGACATCAAGGGGTAGTCGGGATTATGTTCCATGACCGGGGGTATAAAAAACGGTTTTTTGCCTGGGTTCATGCTTTCAAGTTGGTCATGTGATTGGTAAGTAACGGTAACTTACCCAAAACTTACCATATCAAAACTAAGGCCCTCAGATGGGGATGAAGGGTGAGAAACGGCCCCACGGGTAGTATCATGCGTAGCCCTAGGGCCTACTTAGGAATTTGGTCATGTCAGGACTCAGGACTCAGGACTCAGAAAGTCAAAAATAAATCTTGATGACTCAACAGAGGTACACACCCCCTCCCACGATAAGTGCTGTAAAGTCGCCGAAACCGCCGAAACGCAAATGTACATACTTTTGGGTATATCCTCCAAAAATGGCCCCTAAGCGAGTTGAACGCTTGACCTTGTGGACTTCCACCTTATTTAGTGTCACTGGAATCACACGCTCTACCACTGAGCTAAGGGGTCATAACGCTTAGCGTTCGCCGGAACATATATATGATGTGCAGTAGACTTAATATGTCACTGTCAAGTATGCCTCCCACTTTTCTGAATGGCCCAAATCTTCAATGTAGGAAAATGTGTGGCGAAAGATGTGGTAAATGCTCCCATTATCTCAAAATTTAATTGCGCACAACTTACAAGAGAAAATGATTTGCGGCATGGCACTAATTGGGGCGCCTGCCCCGATCTGAGAAGTAGCGTACTAGGAGGTAGTGTGTTCTCGCAGCACAGTCGTAATGGGCGACAAGGTCGGTAATTTTTTAGGTGCTAAATGGGGTGGAGAGGAACACGGAATGAAGAATGCAATACTGCTGATCCGACATTGAATGCTCCCAGTCCAAAGTCTCCTCTTTTTGATGTGGGTGGGGCCATCGAGCGTCTTACCTGACGAGGTTCCTGATAATGTCGGGTACACATTAGCGTGTACTGCTACTAGTAGTTGACAACAACGGACACGATGAGATCCAGAGGAGGCTTAGCTCTTCGTGGAGGTGCTTGACAGAATCATTTACAATTGAACACAATTACCGAAGAAGAGGCTCGTTGGAATGACCCCGTCCTGCGATCTATGTACTGGCTCTCTCCTTTCGGTTCGGCAGAAAAATGCAATAATAATTTCGCTCTACTCATCGTGCCGTCATCAATATATCTGTTGAGTAACCTGGATCTGAACAAGAGAGAAAGCATTGGCGTTGTGTACAGCTTGAATGCAACTGGGGAAAAGAATTAGGACGTGTCCTGACGAGCGAAAGATGGATGCATCGATGGTCAAAGAGAACACCCAACCACAGTGTGTTGTTGCATAGACATGGAGTTTCACCAGAAGAGACGACCGCCTATCTCATACACCATGCGACAACACACCGCTTGATCCGTGAATGGAATACCTCCAGCAAGAGTAAGTATGACTACAGCTTGGACTTCCCGGCATTGAAATTGCTCCCATGTCTCGACCTCCTTGCCCACTCCTGTTGCGCAATCTTTCGCAGCTGTGTCTTGATGACCTTGCCAGAAGGTGTATGGTCTTATTCAATGTTAGTTGTACATTGTACACCATCAAAAGGAAACATACCAAACTCCACATCCCGCAAAACAATCATCACTGGAACAGCGAACTTCGGTAACCTGCCTATGGATTAACCTCGCAAAATCGGGATGCGTTGGAGCGAGTGAAACACTTACAGTTTTTCTGCAACCGCCATGAGCTTCTTCTCGTCAATACGTCCGTGAAATCCAGCCTTGATAGTAACCAGCGCAGTCACCAGCTCTCCTAGCCGTTTGTCTGGTACACCTACCACTGCCGCTTCCAATACGCCCGGTTCAGTGTACAGGGCATTCTCTACGGAAGTGGAGTCCTTCACATATATTGTTATCAGTTGAAGGTTTACTATCGTATCACACTCACGATGTTCTCCCCGCCACGAATAATGACGTCCTTAATCCTATCTTTGATATAAACGTAACCATTCTCGTCAATGAAACCTAGATCGCCAGTCTTGAACCACCCGTCCTTCGTGAGAACCTTGGTCGAAGATAAGATTTTGAGGGGTGTATGAAGAATACCTATTCCGCCTACCTTGTCTGTGGCGGCTACGGTGGTTCGATCATAATCTATGCACTCAACAAACGAATATCAGACGAATTAACTAACCTGGGTCACCGAAGTACCCTTTCATTATGCTCGGGCCACGTAGCCATATCTCACCTGCCTCACTTGGGGCGGCCTCAATACCATTCTTCATGATTACAATGTCGTTGGGAGGTAGTATGAATCCACTGTAAATGTGTTCAGTTCGCAAGAAGAAAATTAGGGAGATGAAGGGGTCACCAGCTGTCTAGCTTCGCCATATAGTCGGGTCCAACTACAATAAAACTGACATTTGAATCAAAGAGTCCAAGAGTTTTTTGCTCACCGACTCCAACAGAGGCGGCGTTAGTCTCAGTGAGACCGTATGCCTGTCCGCTACGCCAAAACTGATTAGAATATATGTAGAGGAACAGATTCAACTACGTACAACTCTGTATGGGGAAAGGCACCCTTTGATCTCTTGACCAGAGACGGTACTACTGGAGCACCACCGAGCGAGATATTTCTTATAGGTAATCCAGACGGACGTTTGTCAGCGAGGTCGCTTACAATTGAAGGTACGCTGTGGATCGATTAAAGGATGCCATAAAAAAGGATAAATGCTAACCCGTTCAATGAGGTTACGCTTTCCGCTCTGCACAACCTAAGATAGAAATTGGTGTTTATAACTTTTGAGTATGAAGAGGAAATGAGTCACTGGATGGCTGAAGGAAATAAGCTTTGGTATGATGAATAAGACAACGATAGAAAATTCCGTACCTTCTTCCACATTCCATTTCCGCATCAAGACCAGCTTCATTCCTTGAGAAGTCCCAGTAAGCTGAGGATCAACAGCATCTCCTCAGCAGAATCCAGGGACGAAGACAGAAGATCGACTTACGCTCGTCCTAATTCCGATAATATGAAACAGAGGCGTGGAAAGTATTATACCCTGCTGCTGCGGATTTGAGACACGTGGAGAAGGATACGGTACGCCTCGTCGGACAGCATCCCTCCCGGCCATAGCAGCCCTCTATCGAACATGTGTAAGATGAAATGACAATCCAAATATTGAATTCATACGCTGAAAAGGGTGCTCAGTAGTGCGCGTTGCGTGCTCAGAGCACCTTCTGTGGCAAACGGTAAGATTTACGAGCTCATGAAGAAAATGAAGGACCTACTTGGAAGACCAGTAGTTCCTGATGTAAAGATGATTATCGCATCATCATCAGGTAACACTTGAGGATCGTCTTCAAGTATTCCTTGTGAATTTATGTCATCTTTGGAACGCATTGTACTCCAGGCATCCATGCCCTCCCAAAACCCTTTGCCCTCGTGGTCTTGGATGACAAGGTATCCTGACGTCCCCGACGCATGCATGAGATCAGGAGCAATTGGCTCAATCTTATCAGCTCGCTCAGGATCCAAGATTATCAGCGAGCAGTTTGTGTGTATGATGCAATGTCGAAGTGCCTCGAGTGGCAGCCACCTATCATGCATAGGAATAAGAAAATTATCTGCGTATGTAACATCAGATCATACGCATTTACGATTGCAGTGACAGCTCCGAGAAGATCTGGGGTGAAACATGAGGACATCTTTCAGGAAGTTCAAATATTGACGTACGACACGCCCAGAACACTATGTAGAAACTTGGTAAATTCCGAGAGCAGATCACTACGCGACCGCCTGCATATAACCTGAAAGTCAGCCTGATGGTGCTGGTCATGGCGCCGCGTTTACGTACCCTTCCTGACTCCGTAGACATCTCTGAAAATGGCAGCACATTTAACTGCTTCGTCAAGTATTTCCTTGAAGGTATAGCGCTCTTGCTCAAAAACTACGTAAGTTCTGTCGGAGTGTTCATTCACCGATTGCAAGAAGAATGCTCTCATCGATGGCCAGAGGTTCTTCCACACCTTCAAAATCCTACCATTGACGACCTGGATTGCGGATATTTAGGCGTAATTTTACATCCACGTGCACTGAGCTCACGCGAGTTTCAATCTCGAGCATTCTTCCTGGTGCTGTGAGTATTCTGTCCGCTGAAAAATCTATGTTAACACGCGAAATAGGATATTCCAGGAGCGAACCTTCTTCTAAGGAACAGCATGGATTCCAGCTCTTGGGGTTCATCATGGCGGAAGCAGGATAGATAGATGAGTTGCTACTGCGCTTTCAGTAGGGCATCTGACCAGCCTGGTGATCAGCTGAACGGTTAGATTTGTGGGGAGGCGTCAAGTAAATGCTTTTCTGCGCTAAGTGACTTCCTTATGTTTGAAAGTCATTAACATGAGAATTATGAATGAATATCAAAATCCAAACATCAACACTCCCCTGCACGTACTGGACACTCAAGATTTGGGAAAGATTCTGGAGAAAGGAAGAGTAGCGGATCACCGGGCCGTAGAAGTTTACCGGCGGATATGTATGAACCCGAGTTCCCATAGTCCCTTACTGTTTTACTGCTGTCACCACCTACTACTTTGGCTCAATACTGGGAAATATCATTCCTTCCCCTTTTCAGCTCCGTACTTGGTTATGCTTGTAATTCTCTATGATGGGGGGCTGTATCGAAAGCTCTACAGGGAGCCCACTTGGTCCAACAACCTCGGTTTCTAAATTTACCCCTAAGCTTTTGGAAGCGGTTGCATACATATTTTGTGTTAGCGCCAACAAATCACAATAGTCGCCGGCTCGCTATGTGCTGGTTGAAATGTTTCGATGGCTGAACTGGGCTTGTGGCCAATAATGTTATATTTGCCCCCAGTTGCTGCCATTGTGCCGCCGCGTACATTACCGCATATAGTCCTCCATCCATTCTGTCTCTGATTCCTCTTACCAGTCGCGTGGGTGAAACTTCTGTTATTGTACCGCGTACGTTATCTCACATGGCATCTCCATTCTCGCTGTGACCCTTCGTTATCTTTAGTGTGTAAATGCAAAGAGTACAGGTCAACAATGGATTTTCGATTCAGCTCCGGGTACCAGCAAATCCTCGCGACTTGCCGTAATCTCCTCTACATGCACGTATATAAGCGATAGACATCGAGTCAGTTTCTCTATTATTTCTTCGCTTTTCCCTCTACTTCGCTGCGTAGCTTGAAGCTCGCTCAATAACCTACTCAATACGATTGACGACGTTCTTTGCCAATCCTACCCAGAATTTACTACCTTCAGCTCGAATACAATGCCACCCGCAGATGCCCTTAGAGCCGCCATTTCTTATTGTTCTGCAAGCTCGCCATGTTCGATATGTCCCCCTAGTCTTCCCAAAATGTCGAAGCATCACGTCAAGGAAGTCTTAGACAAGGGACGCAGAGGATTTGACCACGACAAGAAGCACTATAGCTGTCTCTATGGAAGAGAATGGGCATCTATCGAGGATTTCCAGACCTGGCTTTTGAACGAGCAGCATGTTCATGGCATCAAATTTTTCGTGTTATCAAGCACCGTAAATGTGGCTCCCCTCAAGAAGCGTATGTGGTTGGCGGAGCATATTTTTTACTGCTCCCGTCACAAGCCATGCCCACCTCGATATGTCGGTCCTCCCAAACAGATCAAAGGCAACTGCTTCTGTTCCATCACAGTCAAGACGTACCCGGGCACCTCAGTTGTTCTAGGGAACTATAACGATTATCATTCTCATCCTCTCGGCCCAGCGAATGCTACACTCTCCGAGAAAGCATTTTCTTTTGCTCGCGAGAAGATTGGACCCAGTACAACCAAGCCAGACATGGTACGCTCCCGCTGAACTCCAGTACAATCGATTCTGACCACCTTCGCCCCAGTCTGCTCAAGCTGTTCAAGACAACATCGAGTCCGCAAGCGATCTCAGTGCGGATGCTTGGCGACCATCGAGTGCATTGTATCTGGACAACCCGGATCCCTTTGCCTCTATATCAGTGAGCCACGTAAACCCAAGATACACTTAATGGCAAATATTAGCTAGGCGTAATTGAGACAGGAGTGCGTCATCTCATTCATGTGTAATCAAGGTCTTTTTCCGACCTTATCTATAGACGTCAGTTGGTCGAGGTGTCATCGTTAATGGTCATGACACCGTGCATTTTTTTTCTTGAGCTGGCCTCTGAGGGATCTGCTTTTAGTAGCTTTATACTGACGACGCTCGTTTCTAATTCCATCACATTTCTATTAAACCTTACTAAGCCAAAAGACCGCGTCAGCGGAATGGACGAGAGTTCGAGATCACCTCAATCGGACATTAAGAATCTGCAACAGACAAACGCCCTGGAACGTACTAGTGAGTTCATCAATATTGTTCTGCTTCACTTTCCATGTCGTGAAATATCGATAACTCTGGGTGTATTGCTAATATATATCGGCGATTTGCCCTTACCATCCTCAAGAAATGAGCAAATTAACATGCCGAGCTTACCTGGGCCATCAATCCTCCATGGACAACGACAGGTCTTTCAAGAAGTTTGCCAGTAATATCAACCACACTCGGCAAGCTCAAACTTCGCTACTTAAATCCACAAGCCTCGTTGTCAAGCTGTTCATCGATAGAAGGTCTTGAGTATGGTTTGTCAGAGAGGACGGCCAAGCGTGTAACCTGACCACCATCAGGATTCCAGCCTTCGATACATCCATTCTCGAAACTTGAACAAGCTTACTTACAGCGAAGCAAAACTCTCGTCATCGCATACTGGAGACCGCCTTTGACAGAACAAGGTTGATTTACTGTCGTCAGGACGCGCTACAAATCGGACCCGGCACTGAAGCACTTTATGACTGGCTGCGCGTTTTTAGATATTGACGGAAGTAGGGTATTACGGGATCGCCTCCAGCCACCCGACATCAACCGTGGGCACGCATTGTGACGCGTTCGTGCCGCGAATCGAGAGACCGTTCTACTAGGAAATCTCGTAGCTGTGTTTGTGTGCGCAGTTACATTGACACCTATTTGTTAGGAGCACAACAACACGAGCAAGATTGTCGAAGTCCTGTGCGCACTCAAGTCACTTGACTACCGCACAAGACCCGCCCATCGTTAGTCGTCAGGGTCGACCTTTGTTCCATTTTAGCGACTTCCTCATCCCCTGGAAGCTGTACCCGACCTGGTCGGTCTCGATGAGTATGACACATCCGGTTCGTCCGCTGACTTTAGAACGATTTGTCGTGCTCAACCGCCTTGGAGCACATCTAATTGCACTCGACGTGACATCTGTCAGGTCTACAGTCAACATATCCTTGGTTCGCGTAAATCTTCGTATCGAGGAGTACCAATTGGGGCCCAGCTGGCACCGTCATGACGCCTTTCGAGAAAATGTACGTGTAACGGGAAGCGATGTTGAAAACCGAGTGAGAGGTCCGCGACTGCACTTCAACGACTTTTTCGAGCGTATCGGATGCTAACCCTGTATGTATGTACACACAGGATCACTAATGCTTGCGCAAGAAGCTGACGAGATGGATTCCTACGGTCCAAGATTCTGCGCTTCCCAGGCGTTAGTGAGGACATAAAGAAAGTGGTCGGCGACGTCTTGATGCGCAGCGGCGGGCTTCGAGAAAACCGAGGCCGTCGACATCCTATGCTTGGCTGGTAAGTAATAAATGTGAAACATCCCGTCGCGTATCAGCATCATGGTGGGCAGCGTAACTTACCCGTACGCCCCAGCTGATGCAGGATTTTCCACCAAGGAGGGACGTGTATTTGTCGCTCGGAGAAATTTAGTGGAACGATATGCCATGATGATTGGCTTCTTAAGATGTACACCAGGTGCGGATCCGAATCCGCATTGAAAAATCGGCAGGGCTCTTTGTTCCGGCGCGTTTTCGCCACCGCTGCGAACTGTTTATACCCATTTCTTTGATGAATCGATCCATATTCTCGTCATCAATTTTTACAAATTCACTTTGACATCTTTTCCTTGGCGCTATCCTAGTGTTGATAATTCATGCTTATACCGTTATCCTCCAGGTAGAGCCGAACTGCATGATTCAAAAACAAGATATTGAACCTAAGCCTAGACCTTGTATTTTTTTCTGGAAAGGTTGGACCTATCTCTGGTCGTACCATATATAGGGAGCTCTGGAAGGCTTTCTGACACCAACAAACTTTGCGCAAGGCATTCTTATCGATCGGTCTGGAATCTTCGGCAACACATAGGCGAAACTTTTACAGATACATATTTCGGTGCCGTTTTATATGGCCTCATAAGGAGGCAGCGCACTTAACAACACTAACATGTCACCCAACCTTGACTCGGACGGCGGTCCAAAGAAACCCCTTCCTTGTTTAAATGTTCGAGAATCTGTGGCCACCATCAAAATTCATTTGAACGTGAACTATGTCTGAATCCCTCGGTCCGACTGGAATATCTTTCCCACGTGAATGAGGAAATTGTGTTCCAGTATCACTTGCCATTGGCCCGATGAAGGTTCTTCGGTCTTTTACTCATGCAGGGTAGCTTAGATGCCGGAAATTTTTAAGGTTTGCTCAATTCGCGATTGAGTGGTGGGGTGTGAGTGCAGTACGGAAATCAATGGGAAAGGAATACTGCAGACAACGCGCGATAAGGCGCCACTGAGTTCTATGTTCGGCGCTTCATAGCCGCGTCTTCACTCTTTCCGTCTTTAGGGATTTCTTCTTTATTTTCCCGGACGGTCGTCCGATTGGGTGATGAAGAGATGCAGTGAACCTACCTTTGGAGGGGTGTTACTGTTCGCGGCACCATCAAGGTACGAAGATCATACTTGGAAGACAATTATCTCTCGTGGGGCATCTGATCAGCACGCACTCCCCGCGCCCATCACCGTTGATAATGAAAACGACGTGTTCGAAAGGTGGTGCTCATAATCGCTTCCTTCCAACAACCAGTAATATATTGAAGATCGAATTATATGGTCTCAACGACCGGGTATATGTAAGCAGGGTAATAATCAACGATACAGTGAACAAAATATCAGCAGGAAACATTGTTCAAAATAGAAAAATATGGAAGGTGTTGAGGTTTACACCCTTGAAGGGTCGCTCACACGGATCAGGAGCTCGGCCTCACGCGAACGTGGTACAATGCGACAATTAAAAGGATCGGGGTGCCTGTAATGACTCGTGAGGAGTGCGAGAGGCTGATCAACATATATAACGCACGAAACCGTAGATGAGAGGTATCCCTCGCTCCGAGACCAATCGGGAATCATGACTTGTTCCTTATCGGACTTCGGCAGAACATTGAACACAGAGAGGACGGCAGAAACGGTAATATATAATTCATCGTCTGCGAGAAGTTGTCCGGGACATATTCTATAAACGTGCGTGTTAATAAATCTCCCCAGTATTCGGGAGCTATGGATAGCACTGACCTGCGACCGTATCCGAAGGCAAATTTGCGAGGATCTGGATTGATGCCCTTGGTTTCATTTTGGGGGTCCATGTATCTTTCAGGAAGGAATTCAAAGGGGGACGGATATGTGTCTGGATCGTGCATTACGGCCCTTGAGAAAAATCGTCAGCAAAAACTTAGGACTTCTTTCTTGATTAGAGGTACATACCATGTGTTAGGCAGAACGACAGAGCCGGAAGGGATCAAGTAGCCCTAAAGGGATTCGTCGGAAAATGAACGGGAGGTAATGCACCATTCTAACGTACATTGTAGGAGTCATCTTTGGTCAATTTGTGGGGTATTGCTAAAGGTCCAACCGGATTCAATCGATGGACTTCCTTCAGCAAGGATTCAACGTAAGGCAAGTTTTCGCGATCATTGAAATCAGGTAATCGTGCGGACCCGACTACGCGTGATATCTCTTCATGTGCTTTCTCCTGCTTGTCTGGGAATAGCGTCATATACAGGAAAAATGAGCATAGGGACGACACAGTCTACAACCATTTTCTGATTAGCTACAGTTGAAAAGATAAAGTGTTTACTTACTGTGTCGGCACCGGCTACGATTGGAAGTGTGGTAAGTATGTAACGCCACCACAGAGAACGGCGTGAAGAACTCACCGGAGTAGAATCCAGTCGTAACCCATTTGTGGACGTCTTCTTGGTAAGGTGATGGATTTTTATATCGTTGGATGAGATTGGCAGTAAAGGAAGGTATGGCCGTCCCTTTCATCTTAATTCAATGGCGATCAGTTGGTTACTGACATCATGATAAACAAAGGCATTGGTACTAACCACTTGCTCTTTGACAGAGTTGTAAGGTATATCTCGAAGTTCTTCCATATCTCTGTGGTACTTTTCGGCCTTCTTCATCCAATTGAAGCCTAACCATCGCGGGAGATACAGCACTTGGTAAAAAGTTATCGCTGAATCATCCAAGGAGATGGATTTGGCTGGACATACTGATAGGGAAGGAATCCACTAGGAAAGCGCCTGCAGTCGTAGACTCTGAGAACCCTAGCTCACCACGGTCGGCAAGTTCGAGAAGGGGGTCATCCTGAGGTTGAAGGTTGTACCCGTGTGATATGAGAAAAGTTATAGAGGCGACATGACTAAAATGACTTCAGCGGTGGACACATAGCGTTAACACCAAACTTTACTGTCGGATATGGTCACGGAAATTTTCCGGGGATTCAAGAAGGGCTCCGAGTAATATTCTTGTTTTCTCTTCCTCCATGGGGCGCCATTGCTGCACCTTCCGGGGTCCGACTACTTCAAGGATAAGTTTTCTGTACTCCCGTAGACGCGTTCCATAAGGACATAAGGGTACACTGTCAACGTATCCGGCGCTGTGTGTTTTATAGTGTCAGAAATGTCTCGCGTACTCAAAGTTCGCTTACAGCTCTCCGGCCATTACTAGACGTGGCCGATCTGAGTAGATGCCGCCGCGTTGTTCAAGCAGAGTAAAAACTGCTTTGGCTGAGTTGAGCACAATAATTGACTGCCCCACCGCATTGAGGTAAATAACATCGCCTTGAAGAAAGTAAGCGCTAAGTAATGTGTTGCTGAAATACTCACCGTACTGGCGACCCCATTCGGCATATTTTAGCCAAGGGTACTTTACGGCCATGTCGAGAGCATTACCGAGAAACGGAAGACCAGGAGGACCAGGAGGTAAGAGAGCGCGTTGCTTGCGACAATAGGCATAGACCAGGTAAACAAAGAGAACAAGTGAGATGAGAAGAGGGGCATCCATTTCGTTAGAGAAAAGGGGCACCGAAGCTTCAAGTTTCTTAAAGTCTCCTTTATCGCATGAGAGCCATCGGGATCGGTATCATATTGAAAATAGTGAACTCCGTCTGATAGAAATTTCGTTTCCCGATAGTAAGATGTACTCATGGTTTCTCCCGTGAAAGGGTTTCGTTCCTCGATAATAGGTTGGATTAGGCGACTGAAATTTGCCCGGCGGGTCAGATTGGAGGCAATGCGGCTATAAGACAAGTCGGCAATCCAGTCATCTAGAATCGATCGGTCCTTTAAATGAAGCGTGGAATGAAGTGGTACCTGGTCACTGTGTTGAATTGTGTCGAAAAAGGACGGAGGATCACAGCCAGACCATGACAACAACATCTTCTGCGCACGTGTAGGCTACCGGGTTCCTGTTCAAGGGGGTGGCGTGCCAACAAATCACTGGCAGTCTGTCGAAGCTGAACTGTTTGAACTTTGAAAGCAGTGGTGCGTTGAACGGAAACAGGGCCAGGCCCAGGCCAACACCATCACCACCATCGCCGGGCCGAGTCGTCCGATCTCCGCATAAGGAAAATGATGACATCATCTTCCCGCCATTTGCCGGCAGTGGCAGCTGGTCCTGGACGGGTCCGTGTTGCTGGGCACTTTTGTCATCTTCTGTATGTTGCTTTCCAGCAAAATTTAGTATTTCGCTGATTTCTCCTAGAATCATTTGACGGGTCAAATGAGTAACCGTTCAAGGTCCTCCCCGCCCATATGGGTGCCACGCCACCTCCTCGCCCGCAGTGCAGGGGTGACTGAGATTCGGGTCCAACACATCTCGGCGGCACAGGCAATGGGCACGGAATTAAAATTACACCCCAGTATTATATTGATTCCGACCCAATACCAACGCAGACACAGATCAATGCGAATACCGCTGGATCCTGTCAAGAATCCCTCGTTTCGTTATGACTGCTCGTAATTTCCAAGCGAGATTTTCCACGGTCGAAGCTTCCTGACGCGTGCCCGAGGAATCAAGTCATGTAATATGAGCAATGAAATACCGGTCCTGGTGGTGGCGCATCGCCTTTTGCTTCCCAGGTTCCTCCATCTCTTGCCTACACTCCAACGATGAGCTCCCCAATAGAGGTTCCTGCTCTACACACCACGGTCAGGGATTCGCATGTCAAACATTGACTTATTACTTACGATGATGTATAGATGGGAGCATTGATGATTGGCACCATGTGAGCTCCAGACGCACTTCTTTTCGAAATTAAATATTGATTATTGGCTGGTGACAAAGTTTGGCTGGAGTGTATGTACGCGTTTTTCGAGCAGGCTTTCTTTTACTTATCGCGATTTCTAGGCTATGGGGTGTAGCTTGCATGCAGACATTCGAGGTATGAGGTTTGCACAATGTTTCCCTCGCATTTTCTTATGAGGGTGGTTCCATGCTTAGTATTTCAGTGTGCGTGTACGCGCTTCTCAGCCAGCACCTATACCGATCCCTACGCAGATATACAGGAAGTCGGATGACCCGAGGCTGAAAGTCATGGTGAGCGTCAGGTGATTGAACGCGTTGCACGAAGAACTCATGTTTCATAGGTCATAGCCGTTTTGTATGATTGACTTCTTTGTGGACTATTTAGCGTGTTGAACCATACTTTCAGTATTCTCGACACCGTGCAGCAAGTATTTATTACACATACTCTATATGAGTACCTAGTCGTTCATTATTATGACCCCGCCAACCTCGGGGTTGTTGAGTGGTGCGCCCTCTTTTCCAAATTTTCTTTCTGTCCTGCTGATATTGGCATCACAGGAGTTTACTGGTATGGTCTCGTATAGTTGGGCTTAGCATATCGATTAATTCATACTCTGTTACAGGCTCAAGTTGCCCCTTCCGTACGTAAATTTACAAACCTATCCGACGGTCTGAGATCAACATGTATACAGGGCCTCATTGCGCTGCTAGTACAATCGTATGTGTTCATCTCTTTGCTATTTCCTGTTTCTGAGTTCCTCTAGATTTTTTACGTATCGTGTATATATATGTAAAGCCTTTTCTGCCCATTTAACGTTTTCAATCCTAATTTCGTTGATAGTGAGTCGCAAGAGTATACCCATAACGATATTTCTCGTATGTACTTCTTGCTCCTCCCTCGACCAACACCCGACTGACTAGTATTTCACTAGGGGTCACTTGTTCTAGGAGAATTTGGAGTTACTATTGGTCAGAACATTTTGATATCCTTAGTCTTTGTCTCATGCTCCTTGCCTGCGTAGCATACTTTATTCGGGGGTGAGTACAATATGTTCGCAATACCTCCTGTAGCTAAGACGCTTCACAGATGGTCCGTCAAGCTCGTCTCAGAAATTCCGTCTAAGCTTTCAGTCCGTGGTGCATTTCTCGATCTATCCGAATTAACTGAACAGACACATACAGGATCTTTCGCGATCTATGAATGCAGTCGGGGCAGCGGGCGATATGTGTATCACTATATCACTTATCTATTTACTTCAGCGGTCGAAGTCCGGATTCAGAAGGTTCGATGCTTTTGATACTTCTACTGTTTAACTTCCTTCTTACTTCGTTACGCCTCAGAACCGATGCGATAATGAACCAGCTTATCCTTTTCTCTCTCAATAGTGGCTTACTGACTAGGTAGGTTGTTTCACCGATTAGACTCACTATACAGACACTTAATTGAATAGTATATGTGCGATAACGTCACTCATATTGGTATGCGCCTGTTCTCTAGCTTCAAGTTTGACAACTAAAATTTCATTCATAGGTCCTGGTGTGTCCAAATACGTTCCTCTATATAACATTCTATATTCTTTTGGGCCGCTGTATGTCTCTTGCTTATACGTTTCCAGTCGTTGCTGACGACTTTTTTAACAGTGTACACGAACTCTTTTTTGGCAACGTCGGTCACGTTTACGGTTCTCATTGGTTATAGCAGTTGACAGTTTATACCAGCCTAAACGCGCGTTACAAAATACGAGGGCAACAGGATGGTGAATCTTTCATGGCGGCCGTGAGCATGGATGCAACATCTGTGGAACGGCGAACTCTTCCCGGCATCTCTTCTAGAAGCAGTTCGGTAAGTCTTACGCGTTCTGTATTAAGTTTCTTTCTCACTCGCTTATTTCAGAAACCACAACACATCGTAATTAAGCGAGAGACTGAGATAGAAGTTTTGGCGGATTATGAACTTGGTGTTAGTGAGTTTCAACTTTTTACTACTGAAGAAAAGCTTAAGGTTTCTACCCAAAGAATCGTCGTCACCACGATGAGGCCGCTAGCACTGCGAGTTTCGATGCCAAGTGACCCATATCGCTTGTCCTTATTGTATCCCACCTTGATCAAGCCTCTCAAATACCGCGCATAAACCACATGTATATTTTCACCCTACAGTACTGTACATACCATCTTTTTGTTATGCGCCGGTAGGCTACGACGTTTTTCTGATCAAGAATCTTGAGATTCGCCACAGATGAAGCGGACTCACTTTTGCCGCCGCACCAGATTGTTCCTTGATTGCCGCTCAAGGAGACTGGGCCCTCTGCCGGGGTCTATCCATCAGCTATAACGACCGGCTCGAGGCATCCTTCCCCTCAACCCTCGTATGCGTTTTACAATGTTAGAGTTCGCTACAGCGACCGCGATGATCGTCCCAGCAAGCACAAGGTCTCTCGCCCGTGTAATCAGCATTGAACTACAAATTCTTACCTCGGTACACGGAGCCTGTGGACTCGAACAACTCGGAGACAAAGTGGAGACAAATCCAGGTTCAAGGAAAGTTACAAGCGGTGTCAAACAGCTTTTTTTTCTGTTTGTCGGAGACGTTCATAACTGACATGGGAACGGATGTTGAGACCTGGCCACATTCTGGGTCGTTTGGACTGGATGAAAGTACAAGAGCGAAGTGAGCCCGAAGTATGAGCGTGTCTTGAATCTTGATAAAGATTTTGACCCGCGGACCTGCTGGTGGGGTAATGAGCATGACACGTGACCTCGTGTACTTTCCCTGCTACAGTTGAAATGGAAATTTTAACGTCTTGCACCTACTAGCAATCAACAGTCAATAATGGAGCAGTGTCGTGGTAAGCAACGGCATGCTCGCTCCTCCTATTATCATCAGTATGTCCGAATGGTGCAGTGGGGTGGCGAAAAAAGGGCAGTACTCCACGACGTTTTGTTGATGACCCTCGCCATCAAGCCACTATTCCTAAGGCGATATTCGAGGAGTGCAATAAATCATTAATGTAGACTCGGACCACAAAACAAGGTTGGTCACGGTCTGCTGATCCGTCGATTTCGGCTACTCGATAGCCGGTCTTGTCTTGCATCCATGGCAGGCGCTATGCTCTGGACTCCCCGCTGCTCCGTGGAAGAAGGTACGTCCACCTTGCTATGGTGTTTGCATGCTGAGATGAATACTGGAATTCTAGCCGATAAATTACTCACAGCACCGGGAAGTCCATTCGAAACTGAAACTCGGGTGAACCACCTGCATTTCATTGCAACTGTGCATGGGTTGAATGTGATATAGGTTGTTGATGGGAGAGTATTGAAAGTCTGGAAGAATCTATGGCCTTCCATACGGTCCTTCTTCTTGCATTCTACGAAGGCGCACACCCACAAAACATGCGTGGTATATGAGCAAGAACGTTATACATTTCAAGAGATGCTAGAGATGGCGGTGAAATGTGCAGCCATCTTCAGAGACGTTTATGGTGTTAAAAAGGGTGCGGACGTCCTCTCGCGAGTTGCTCTTTAGTGAGAACCAGTCCATTGACTCCTAATACAGGTGATCGTGTCGTCATCTGCTCCCGAAACTTTCCCAGCTACTACATTGTGTTTTGGGCCTGCCGTACGTTTCCTTCGCCTCGACGGAAATGAGATACTGAATCCTGCAACCTAGACCTTCTGGGCGCTGTGACTGCTCTTGTAAATGCGTGAGATCGGCTTTCGCTTCTCGTGTTTCGCGTCTTGATCCGCCGAAAAGGTGGCTTCCATTGGAATCCCTCAAGCATTGTATCACGATTACAAGATGTTCTTTGATTATTCTAGATCCCGAGAGAGCTGAGCACCTTGAGTCCATAGCTGTTGATCTCAAGCGCGCGTCAGGCGCGTCTGGGTATCTCGTTCTTGAGGATCACGAGGGAAAGGGCCATTGGGAAGGCATGAATGTTTGGAGCAAAATATTTCCAAGCTACGTTAAAGATCCAGGAGACATACTGCGCGATGATCCCCACATTACACCTGAGGATAACGCGACGATTATCTTTACGTCGGGAACTACTGGACTACCAAGTAGGTTTCTTTTAAATTAGATGCCCAAGGTCAATCGACTCATGTTTGCATTATAGAGGGAGTTCTGAGCACACAGCGTGCTTTCCTGTCAGCCCTGTTTAACGTGTGGTGTATATTCTAACATTTTCGTTGTTCTTATATGCTTTTTCCAGACTGCCTCTGCTATCGCAAGAAACTATATTCGGCAAGGTGTGCCAGTACCTTCTTTGCCCGAGTCAGGCACGCAAGCTGGTATCCTACTTCCGACACCATTGTTTCACATTACTGGAACTAGCGCGACTGTAAAGCAGAGTTCGCTGTCCGAAAGAATAGCTGTTGATCTATCCTTAGCTTTCTGGCGCTTTTAATGGAGCGAAGGTCATCTTAATGCGAAAATGGAACGTAGGAGAAGGTGACTGCCAGTTTCATCAACTTCCTGGCTAATTTTTTAAAACTTGTCTTTTGGGACAGCCATAAGGTAAATGACTGCCAGTTTCATCAACTTCCTGGCTAATTTTTTAAAACTTGTCTTTTGGGACAGCCATAAGGTAAATCCTCCCTATATAGAGGTGGAAGCATGTTAAACAACTCAACTGCAGACTGTGTAAGGAAGAGAATGTAGTCTCTTTGGCCGGGTACGTCAATGTCACGATCTCGCAGTTCCAGTTAACCTTTACGCAGTGTTCCATCAACTATAACCGATCTAGTTGATAGTCCGTTATCTGGGTTTCCTATAGAAATGATTACATTCGGAGGGTCCCCGGTCGCGCCGCCTCTCCTTCGCAAGTCAAAGGAAGCCTTTCTACAGGCAACAATGTACGCTCTCACCCCGTCCCTAGTTTCAATGGTCAATATTTTATATAGCGGACAAGTCTATGGTCTTACTGAAACTAATGCGACATCGGTTGGGTTTTGTGAGGAATCTTCTTAAATAACATCTACGGAAACCTAACGTATTCTCTTAGATGGACCAGATTATGCAGCCAAACCTAATAGCTGGTCAGTTCATCGTGTTTCGGGAACTTACTTCGGTTCAATTACCAGTATAGTGGTTTCGTGACGCCCGTAAACGAAATTTTGATTATGAAGGATAGTGTCAAGGCTGCTACGGGTGTGGTGGGAGAGATATGGCTTCGTGGACCGAATATGATGAAGGGGTACTTTGGAGATCAAGGTTTTATTCAGCCCGTTCTGTGCCCTCGGATTGTCGAGCTTACTTATTCTATGCAGTGGCTACTGACAAGGTAGGTTCGGCATGACTTACCTGCATGTGCTCTGGAGCTCATCGATACAGGTGATGACGACAGATGGATGGCTTATGACTGGGGATCTTGGCTGCGTTGACGAAGAAGGATATGTATACGTTAAAGATCGGATCAAGGATATCATCATCCGTGGCGGAGAGAATGTTGTGAGTGACTTAGAAAATATCTTGGTGTAAGGAACTAAGGGTGCGCAGGACTCTGTTTCCGTGGAGAATGCCTTATACACCGAACCTGGCGTTCTAGAAGCCGCTGCGGTAGGCGTACCCGATAAGCGATTAGGAGAACTAGTGACCGCATTGGTCACCCTCAAGCCTGGATATCGGAGGAGTATTAATGAGAACAAACTTTTGGCTACGGCACGGAGGCTGTGAGGGCTATCATCAAATTTGAATTACCGGTTCTGACCTTACGAGAAGATTACCAAAGTTCGCCGTCCCAGTCATGATCATTGTGAAGGATGGGGAGTTTGGTGAGTTTATACATATTAAAAAGCACCCGACCTAAATCCTAAGCAGATCATACACCCTCTGGCAAGATTATCAAAGCACAGTTGCGCGTGATGGCAGAGGAAGAGTGGGTGCTGAGGGCAAAAAGCGGCGGCACAGTGCGCGCAGCAAAGTCCAAGTTGTAAGGTTGGCTCTACAGTTGGCAGTCAGTAGCGATCGTTGAATAGTTTCCCCCCCTTCATGGTTTATACGGACGGATACGTCCCTTTATCCAAGAAGATATGTAGGTATCTGTATGATTCTGGGCTAATTGGCTTGCCCACACTGGCACTTGCGTAAGCAGACGTGCGCCAAGACTCTTCATTGAACATCGGCAATAGCAAAGGAAAATCAACTAGGTTTACTTGTCGACGATCGAGAACAGGATAATGCAAGAAGTGCGACATGCAGGGTGAGATACTACAACACGAATATTTTGCGCGGTCTACTAAAGATCTAGGTTTTTCATCATTCTTCTATTTCCGCGCCTAAGAAAAATGAGAGAAAGATTCCTACAAGAAAATGATTCTACATACCTTCCTGGACTGGGTTCTGGTAAGATTCTGTCGCATTCCGCATTGTTCTGTGTCCTGACACACTAGCGCCTTCGTTTTGGCGAGTTCATCTATACAGTTGCTATTCAGATCGATACCAGGTGGTAATTTAGATTAGACGTACTTGGAGAGAGTCGCATGCTAGCCTCCCGCCAGGCGGAGTCTATCAGTCCCTGAACTGCTGCTTGGTGCCGGTTCGCGATACGGGCTTGGTGAATTTCAGCGACGGTTCTGTCGGGTGTCCGTCCATTGGTTGCCACAGCATGAACTGCAGGAGTTTCCTGGGCAAGCAGATCAGAGCAGATCATGGATTCTTCTGGCCTTGGTGACTGCTGGGGAACACAGAGAGATGTCTTCGAGACTGAAACTATTACAAACTGTTGAACAATGTGAGACTATAGTGATGGTGAGGGTGAGATCAGGGCGGAGCGCACGAAAGACAGTCTCACACAGAAGCTAGTGGAGGCAGTGAATGTCCCATTTTGTCTCGTATCTAAGCTGATGATATCTACTATGAATTTCGCGCCGATATGTCTGTCCCATTGACATATTAATCCATATACATTATTATTCGGCTCGTTGGGCCAGTGGTCCTAATTTCTTGTACTCAGTCTGACCTAGTCTCGCGTGTTGGCATATTCCTAGAAGGAGGTAGGTTGAGTTCTCGATGGAATTTGTACTGCCTTATATTCACCTTAATCTTTCGCACTCTTGTTCATTTGCTTGTCGTGTGCCAGCCAGTCTGTTGAGTATTACTCTCATTTTAGTTTGCTGGTTACTATGGCGTACCGAGTTATTGCCTACCTGGACTGAATCATAACCAATAGATTATGACTGATCTTTTTCTGTTCCTCGTGAGCCCATGCACTGGCAAGGGACTGGTTATAGTGACTGTCACGGTCGCCTCGGGGAGCCTCTAAGTTTGGGACAGTGAAGTAGGGGGCACTTTTCTTCAAGTGTAGATCAGTCCAGCTCGTTGTTGCTTGGCAATGGAGATCTCTAATGAGGAGATCAGGGCCCTTTGTGTCAGTGTTGTACTCAGAAATTGTCCAAAGCAAGTCCAAAGAGGAAATTTGGTGGTCCTGAGCCACACGAACACGTGAGCACAGGAGCGTGAGAATTTCACCTCCTAACGGAATTGCTCTCTTCCACCACGCTACAGGGTTTGTTTATATCTACACCACATGAGGCAGACACAGGACAGCATCCACTTTAATCTTCTCAATATTCAAAACCTTAATTGGACCAAAGATTCTCCGCTTTCTCGTCTAAACTAAAGGTAAGCTACGCGATAGTTGTCATGCCAGCTCTTCTTTCATTTGATCCAACATCCACGGCCTTTGACTTCGCTTCTAGAAGACTTGACTGCGGCAACATCTATTACCTTTGTATCTCGCTTTCATCCTTTATCTCCTTGTTAGACTCTGTGAACTGATCCATCTACCTTGGCATGTACCATAGGGCTTGGATCTTTGTCGGATTTTCTTGTGGGCGGTGTTGTGATTTGAGTGCGATGCACTTCCAGCTGTTAGGCTGATGGTCACTGGGCAGACAAACTCACGAGGAGTTTCTCCTGTCTGCGTACTGTATTTATACTATTTACTTCCTAATATATTCTCTTTCTACCCATTTCCTCCGCCTTCTACACATTTCCTCCACTTTCTTCCTTACTCAGCATGCCGAGACATGCCGTATCACCCGAATATTCCAACAGGCGGAATGACCAGTGGCGCTTAACCGAGTCCAGGTCATAAAAAACTGTCGGATGGCGAAGCTCGGCTGACTGGTGGAGCTCCAGAGTCCAGAATACCAGAAAGCAAGTGTCCCAACAAGTGAACACGTGTGTATTGGTCAGTGGCTAAGGAGTCTCTTTTAGCGCGGGAATCATCAAGGTATACCATCTTTAGCCTAGTCGACCCTCACTAATCTTGTTGGTTTTATTCCATCTGGGCAATGCTGCAGCCCTAACGTCCAAGAGATGCGCCGCACCGCACGCGCTAAGCGTGAGCATTACTGGGCCGTTCGTAGCTAAGGGACAGCGCATCCCTTCCGCTAGAAACGCACCACATTGAAGCCATCTGACCGCCCAAACGGCATTTCTCATTTTCCGGTCTCATATAAAGAGGCGATGGTACCCCCCAGATGGTTGCATTTCATCCATGGAAGAGACTAAAGCATGGATACCATGCTGTTCTATCGAGCAAGGCGAGCATATCCACAAAATTTGGGACATTGGCCCGCTGATCTGAGAAAAAACAGCGGATAAATTACTCACAAGACCCGGGAGTCTGCTCGAAATTGAAAGTCGCGTTAGTGCTCAGAATTTCTTTCTATTCTTTAGAGGTCTAAATGCGATATAGGTCGTTAACGGTCGGGTCCTCAAAGTGTGGAAGAATCTCTGGCCATCTCTGCGACTATTCTTTCTGCACTCAACGAAGCGGCATGCCAATAAAACCTATATAGTGTACGAGAAAGAACGTTACACATTCGAAGAAATACAAGAGAAGGCAGTCAGGTGTGCGGCCATCTTCAAAAACGTTTACGGCGTTAGGAAAGGTAAGTCCATCTTGTCGCCTCCCAGGAGTTCCAGTGGCCCCGAGTCCACCTCATCATTTTTGGTGTAGGAGATCGAGTTTCCATTTGTGCTCAAAATTGTCCTACGTACTTGGTAGTGTTTTGGGCTTGCCGTACGTTGCTTGCCATGCCTTTACAGAATAGAGGACTCGAATCTATAGCAGATCTTCTGGGGGCCGTGACTGCTCTTATCGATCCGTAAGATCCGCTTGCACATGTTTTGCATCGTTACTTTCTGACCCTAGGATTAGATCGCAGCCTTTGGAGTTGCTAAGATACTGTATCACACTCACACGAGGCGCACTGATCGTCCTTGACCCCGAGAGAGCGGACATGGTCGAAACAATTGCTACTGAGCTGAGGCTTGCATCTGGGACGTCAGGATACCTTGTACTCGAGGAGAACGAAGGAAATGGCCATTGGAAGGGCATGGACGTCTGGAACACTATCTTCGACGGATATAATGGAGATCTTGGGGACGTGCTGTGTGATGATCCTCAAATTTCACCGGAAGATGACGCAACAGTTACCTTTACATCGGGGACCACTGGCTTACCAAGTACGTAGGCTTTGTTGGACCTGTCGCACTACTAAAGGATTTCTTTGTTTGTTCAAGAGGGTGTTTTAAGCTCGCAACGCGCCTTTTTGACTCCCATTTTCAACGTACGACCTTACTCTCTATGGACCTCATAGTCAATCATAATAGTTCCTAGGTCATCTCACTTGTAGGGAGAGACTGTCTTCGACTAGGCAAGCCATTCCCTCCAGCACCCACTGCGGGTCCTCAGGAAGGCACACTCATTCCAAGGGCACTAAGTAATGCTACGGCATTCAACACAGCGGTCAGACTGCAATCAATGCCAAAGTATATTTGCATTTACCCGGTATCAGATGTTCGGCACTTTCGAAGGATTAAAGCTTGTTCTAACGCGGAAGTGGGACGTCCACGAAGGCAAGAATCGGCTTCTTGACCGTTTTGATGCCTTACTTACTTCATCCCCTCAGTGGTCGAGTAAATAAAGTGCATTTCGTTTGACATGGCGTTATTAACCGCTCGACCTGTTTTAGATTGTATAAAACAGAAAATATCACTCGACTAAGCAGGTCCGTCTTGTCTATCCTTGGTTTGCCTCGGTTAACTCTGTTATAGTACTTCCTCTATCGTTAGAGCCCTCATTGATCCTCCATTATCCGAGATCGCGATAAAAACCATTGCATATGGAGGTACCGTCATGGCGACGGCACACCTTAATAGGTTGAAGCAAGCCTTTCCTCTTGCCACATTGTGAAATGCCTTCCAAGCGTTCAGGGACCGGTGCTGATATTGGTATCATTGTAGTATACAAGTGTATGGTCTTACCGAGAATGGTGGAAATGCCGTAGGTTTTGGTAAGAACATTCCCTCAATTCGTACCACAGAGTCTTAATGACCGACCGCTAGCCGGCTCAGATCTTGCTGCGAGGCCTGGTAGTTGGTGAATATGTCTGTTTGATGTCTCTTGCACTTGAACTGAGTTTCCTGCAGCGGTTTCGTATCACCTGTGAATGAGATTCTCATAATGAAGGATGGTATCAAATTGGCACCTGGAGAGGTGGGAGAGATTTGGGTTCGCGGTCCGAATGTGATGAAAGGTTATTATGATGATGGCGGTTAGTTCCAAGATTACCTCTATTTCGCTCTTACAACTACGATGCACCAGCTGCTACTGATAAGGTTATCCATGGATATCGTACTTTAGAGATGCTCGGCAGGTACTGACTGAGTTTTGATATAGGTCCTGACCAATGATGGTTGGCTAATGACCGGTGACCTGGGACAAATGGACGGACACGGGTATCTTTACGTTCACGATAGGACCGAAGATGTCATCGTCTGTGGCGGGAATAACGTTGTGAGTGCTAACGAAAAACGTTATTTGCCCTCGATAGTGAATGGGTTTACAGAATTCTATTTTTGTTGAGAATGCCTTATACACCGAACCGGGCGTATTGGAGGTGGCGGTAGTTGGCGTACCTGATGAGTGCCTGGGGGAGGTGCCTGTAGCGTTGGTTTCCCTCAAGCCTGGGTATGAAGGATTAATGGATGGGGAAAGGCTCATGGCGACCGCGGAGAAAGAGTGAGTACGCTTCCCCTGCATAATTTCTAGCTCTCAAAACAATCCCTCTGGAAAAGGTTGCCCAAATATGCCGTTCCGGTGATGATCATTCTGTACGATGGTGGTTTTGGTGAGTACTGGCCTTGACGTTGAACTGAATACGTTTTTGAAACGAAATCTGGGCATAGATCATACGCCTTCTGGGAAGGTTATCAAAGCGCCGTTACGGGTTACAGCCCAGAGGGTGTTGGCGAGGAAGTCGAGATTAGGAAATAAGGTACCATTGTCCTTTAATTGAACACAGCCGGTGATAACCTGGAGGCAATCGAAGAACATACTAATTTGAAATGACCTCTTGCTTCCTTACTTCCACTGCCGCTCCGACCTTCTACCATCCTCAGATCCATGATTTGGATTGCAAGACGACAAATTAAGTATTCTAGATCACATAATACCTACTATGCTGCTCCTTGCCTCGAAATAGCTGCTGGAGTCCACCGTGCTTCCCCTGGACCATGTAGCGCGTTGCCGATGCAGAAACGCGACATCCGAAGTCCCAGTCAAAGTCGTTGATTGTGCCTCCATCGTGCTATCATCAACTTCTACTTCGCGAGTACTTTCGTTATACTGATCCTCATTCTTCAACTCGACGGAAATGAGCTCCAGAAACATCCCATATCCGATGAGGACTCATTGATTTAGAAGACTGTGAGTGTACTTTTGTCGATTGCTCTGAGAAGACTATGCACAAAGTCCGAAACGAGGTATAGACAAGGTATAGACGGCCCGGGAAGACTACATTTTTCAACGGCGAATTGGAATATCTAGGATGCTCCACTTTCGGGATTTCACGCTCATTGAAGAGCCTGTAAAACTGAGCACAAAGATCACGACGGAAAAGCACGCGAGCCCCATCGCACCTGAAATTGAAAGAGTATATGTGCCTTGCAAATTTGCGAGCTGCGGCGTTGGTCGTGTCCGAGTCACGGTCACCACCTGGGGGTTGCCGAGTCCTGCCGCGAGCGGCTCAATTCACGAGCACGTGAACAACTTGGGCACGTACTATCATCTCGACCTCCATCTTTCTCATTTGTGCTACTGAAATGAAGAGCGCTCGACTCTGCTCTGAAAGACATGCCTATTGAAGTACCACGATGTCAGCCGTCTGCCCCCTCTGAAGTCCTGAGGAAAGTCTCAGTGAACCACGATGATTACTGCCATTTTTCCTTTTCGATTGAGATGCTATGGACATATTGCAACCATGCACATACCCCGCTATATTACAACCCGCATAAACTACTCTAGCAAACAAAGATTAACAGCTGTTGGTTCTAGTGCAACCTCAAGATCCAAGGAAATGACCAGTCGATGGAGTTTCTTTCGGGCATATGCCAGTGGACGAGGAATCATACCACAGATATGATGTATTCTGTCTATGTATGCGTCTTTTCTTTCGGTATCGCCTTTGTGACAAATCCACGTAGGAAAGACAAACATATTTTCTGGGATCATGCTTTCGGGGATCATATCTTCCACCACCAGTTCCTGTAACGCGACTACCAGGTGTCCAACCGAGTAACTCTGTAGCAGTAGTCACAGGACACGACGCACTTGACGGAAAATTTGTACCGTCGGAATAAGCGGGCCGGCAATACCCAGTCATCCTTCTTTATCCCCGGCTTCATCTTGGCTTCTTCCCCTCCCATGGCATCGATCCGCATTGATATTGAGCGTGTTATCTCGGCTGTAGACCCTCGCCTATACTCTGGTTTTACTGAGCATATGGGACGATGCATCTATGGCGGGATCTACGAACCCGACAATCAGCATGGTCTCACTGATCCGCGAACAGGCTTCAGAACCGACGTTATGGCCGTGTTGAAGGACCTTAAGATCCCCATTATCAGGTATCCTGGAGGGTATGTCAATCGCTTTCCCGCACATCACGTTTCCCTTGTCGATCGTGCTTTCTAGGAATTTTGTGAGTAGTTATCGATGGCAAGATGGTGTAGGACCCAAGGAGCAGAGACCACGTCGCCCAGAACTGGCGTGGTTGTCGGAAGAGAGCAATCTATTTGGAACTGATGAGTTCATTGATTTCTGTCGTGAGCTCGGGACGGAGCCTTTTATCTGCCTCAATATGGGGACAGGAACATTAGAGGATGCCCTAGCGTGGCTTGAGTATTGTAACAGGTGGGTTACTTGGATTCGATTCGTGTCTCTTTCTGTCTTCTGACCGGTGACAAACAGCTCAGCTAATACTTACTACGCCAATCTAAGACGTAAGAACGGCCACAGTGAACCTCACAATGTGAAATACTGGGCTCTCGGTGCGCTCCTGACAGGCTTCTTCCATCTCATGTAATTTGACATTCTCAATTTCTAGGCAATGAGGTCTGGGGCCCTTGGCAAAGCAAGTATCCACTTGCCTGATTGGACTATTCACTCACGCAACTCACAGTTGGCCAGCAAGATTCACACGACTACGCCAAGAAAGCTTTCCAGTGGGCAAAAGCTCTCAGACTCTTGGATCCTACCATCAAACTCGTCTCTTGTGGTGGTACTGAACTGTGTTGTTTCATGGATTCGGATGTACTCACGTGCTGATATAGAAACTGGGTATGCTGACTGGGATCGTGTAATACTCCGCAAATTAGCTCCCGTTGTTGATTTTCATTCCATACATAGTGCGTATGTGATATTTGTTCCCATTCGCTCTTGCCGAAACCTTGATTTGCAGTATACACTGTTAGCGAAGGCAAACATGCAGTTAACGCGATTGGTCGTGCGTGCGGCGTTCGGCATACTATAGTCTGTTACTGATCCCCCGGCATAGCTGCGGCTGCAGAAAAGGCGCTAGATATAACCCAATCTCTCATCGACCTTGCAAAGATAGAGGTAGGGTTAGAGAAGGACTTAACTGTGTAGGCATAACTCTTCGGTTCAAATTTATTGACTGATCACTATACCAGCTGTTTCGACGAATGGAATGTCTGGTGAGAGTCAATGTCCTTAATTGTCCCAGTTGTTCATGACTGCATTAGGGATCCAGTTCGCGGTATGCCATCCCATTTTGTCTTATTTCCCGCTGAAACGGTCTTTGTCTAGCCCCTGGAGAGAAGGGCGCCGAAGAACACTATGATCTTTCTGATGCCATCGCTGTCGCATCCTGGTTGAATGTATTCGTCCGGAAGGCGGACATCGTGAAGATTGCCTGTATTGCACAGTAAGATGTCACCTCCGCCAAGTCGCAACGAGCTGATGATTGTCTATTTTTTCAGGTCCGTCAATGTCATTTCTCCGGTAGATTTTCACCAAGCTATATCCCTTATACTTGATTAACCCATTGTCTAGATCATCACCTCTCCGCAAGGACTCTTCAAACAGGTTAGTTGTACTGTCAGGACTTCCTCTGGTCTCACACCATTTCTAGACGACCTACTACCCTCTTCATCTCTTCACTAATCTCATGCGGGGAGCTTCTCTTGCGGTGCACGTGAACTCGCCTGTGTATACAGGTCCCACCGTTCCAACGTGGATTAGGCAACTAGACACACACACGCCCGATACGGCGAAGTTGACCAAGTTCATCGATGTTAGCGCAGTGTATGTAGAAGAGGCTAAGGAAGTTCGGGTGGCGGTGGTCAATAAACACGAAAGGGAAGACTTTACAGTCCCAATCTTTTTCGCACAACCAGTGGGCGAGAAGAAGGTGAAAGTTTATGAAGTATGGAGTCCGCAGTTGAGTGATACGAACGGGTTCGAGGGGGAGAAGGTTAGCACCGTTGAGAAGGAGGTGGATTGGGAAGGCAGCTATGTCTTAAAGAAGCACTCGTTCCAAGGTAGGCTCGGGATTTATTCCGGAACGTCCTCTGACATGACTCTTTTATCTAGTTTTAGTGTTCAAGTTGTCTTAAAACGACGGTCGGTGGTACATAGTTCTTCCCGTACCTTGGCATCTGTCTGTTCTGCCTTGTTCTGGCCCAATCTGTCGCTATTTGAGAACACATTTTTGACTGAAAAGTCGTTGACATGTTTACTAGACCTGTCCCTTAACGTCCTTATGCATGCAGAGCTGCGGAAGTCAAGTCGTTTTCTGTTTCGTTCTAGCTCAAGGTGTCAGTCATCACGTCAAAGCACGAGACCTAAATACCGCCCGTTACTAGGAAATTGATATCTCCTTGTGGATCAACGCTGGTATTCCAGTGTCTGTAACACGGGTGGACCGATAAACCGCGGGAAAATGTTACTGAATACCATTCCCGCAATCACCCCACACGCAGGGACATTCATGTTCTCATGATCCACCTCGACCACCAGGCGGACCGCCTCATCCCGGAAAGTCTACAAAAACATGCTTGAAACCTGTTTTTCGCCGTGTTTCCCGCCACAAGTCTTAACGAACATGTTCACGCTCTCACCAAAGTGGTATACTTGGCTTTGCGGTTTGTTCGCCAGTAAGTCTATTTTCGTCTACGTGAAGGTTGGGTTACTCATTTGTCCCAGGTCTGGGTAGTATTATCTTTGGATACGACCTCGGTGTCATTGCAGGAGTGTTAGCAGCAACGGATTTTGCTGTATGCTTTCGGTCCTTCCATCAATCGTGCTTTCTAATGTGATCAAGGATACGATGGGTCCACGGTTCGAGAATGAAGGTTTGAAGGGTCTTATCACGAGTATATTCGGTCCGTATCTGATTTTTTTGGCCGCATCGACTCGTCTGCTAATTATTTACCATCTCTCACTCCTAGTACTGGGGTGGTGCGTGCTCTTGGCATTGTATCGGACGTTGAACGTTGGAACCTGTGATTAGCTTCTTCGGCATGTTCCCCGTAGCGTATGCTGCAGACATACTTGGACGTCGCAAGACCATTCTTCTCGGCGGCCTTATATATATGTCAACTTATGTTCTTTTGATGTTGCTTCTACGACACTAAGCCGAGATCCTTGTAGTCTTGGCGGGGCCCTTCAAACATCAGCTCCCAACATGGATATGATGCTGGCTGGTCGGTTCTTCGCCGGTACGTTCTGATGATCCCGTTTGCGTCGTGATGGAAACTTCATCTTTAGCAGGCTTTGGCTCTGGAATCATGTCAGACTTGGCACCGCTATATCAAGTTGTATCGCTACGCTGTTTTCTTAGCTTGGTACTGACCGAATTTGTGTAGGCTGAGATTGCTCATCCTAGTATTCGAGGTCGGCTCACCACTTTACAACAAGTGAGCGAGATTTATGGATACTGGAACGTAAAAGACTCATTGTTTTTCATAGTTTATGCTGGGAATCGGAGGTATGTGATTTTGTTCATTACCTTGGTCACGTAGTTATATTGTCCGTATAGCATTTGTTGCTTCCTGGGTGGTAAGGATACCTTCCTCAGTGCTTACCCTCACTAATACTGGTAGACCTATGGAACTGCTCAAGGACTTCCCGGTAGACAGTCAGAATGGAGGATCCCTTTGGGAATTCAAGTGAGATGGCTGTCATCTTATACTCCGTCAACTGATGTGATATACGACGTAGATTGTCCCAGCTATCCCTCTGATTGCGTTCATAATGCTCTTCCCCGAATCGTGAGTGGCAGTTGCCGTCGTCATGGTATACTAACGGGGGAATTTGTATTAGTCCTCGGTGGCTTGCCGAAAAGGGTCGCATAGAGGAAGGTAAGGATGATACGTTTATGTTTTCATGCACTCAACATCTGCAGCCAGGATCTGCTTGGCACGCCTGCATGCCCACGGAGATATAAACGACCCATTTGTTACCGCACAGATAGAGGACATCACAGCTGATATACATAGGGCACAAGACATCGGCCAGTCTACGTATGTGCGTCTTCCCTGCATGTGCGAAGTTACTGGACATTTTGCGGACAGGTGGTCCGAGTTATTCACCGTTCCTAGCAACTTTCGGCGATTAAGCCTTGGATATATTTTGCAGTTCTCCGTTCAGATGACGGGCGTTAGCGTAATTCAATACTACTCGACGACTGTGAGACGTATTCATATCAACTTTGCTGACAATTTAAGCCATTTATCATGTTTCTAGATCTTCACGACGGTAGAACTACAACTTCCATCTCAGTCACTTCTCCGCCTAATCCTTGGTTACTAGATGGGTTTTTCTTCGACACGGATTCTCCTCTTTCAGTCGGTCAACAGCATTATAGCGCTTCTCGGAGAAGCCTGTTGTGTGCTTTGGGTGGATCATTTTGGACGACGAAGACCACTTATCGTCGGGAACATTGTTTCAGGATTAGCTTTCGTCGTTGGCTGTGTCTTGATGGCTCGATATCCTGGGTCTGTTCCTAAGTGAGTCTTTCCGTACTCTCTTTGAGTTTGTCTAACGAACCATTAGTAATGCGGCACGCGTCTTCTTTGTCAAGCGTGCGGATGCTAATGTGTATACAAAATTATTTTACAGGCCCATTATGTGAGCATACGTGTCTTTCAATATTGTGCAGCTGATAATCCTGTGCTACCTAGATCTTTATTAGTATGTGCCCCGTATAATCTCGTTTTATATATCATGTGCCAATAATTTCACAGTAACGTATGAATGCTCTCTCATGCTTCTGAAAAACGATCGTAACAATTTATAGGACCTGGATCTTCAATTTCTTCTTCAGCTCCTGCATCGGACCACTATCATGGGCGTACCCGGTCGAAATATAGTGCGTCTTCTTCTGAATGCGGTATTATGCTAAGCTGTAGTATTTAGTTCGACACGTACCCGTGCGAAGGCAACGGCGTTGACGAGCTCTTCTTCGTGGCTCTCAAACTTGTGAGCACGAACTCTTCCTTCGGATTTGTTTAATCGTCTTGCTAGCTTTATTGCCGAAGTCACGCCTAAAGCGTTTAGTGGAATCGGTTGGAAGTAAGTCCTCTACTCATGTTCGTGTGGCTTATTTTGATGATCTTTCTATTAGATATTGTCTGTTTGCCACCTGTGTGTTTTTGATTAGGTATCCTCACTGCCAAAATAGACCTGGTATTTGCTATCTGCAGCCATACTAAGTACGTACGTCATACTGTCTACTGATCCTGACTAACAAAGCCAGTGCCTTGTGTATCTGGGCATTCTACCCTGTACGCAATCATCTCATCGAACATATTTCAAGTCCACCTACAAAATGTCCATGCATAGGAAACCAGCGGCCGCCGACTAGAAGAAATGGACGCTCTTTTCGAGGAGTCTCCCGTCTTCGTACCTGGGAGTGGGTACACAGAGGTCACCGACCGACACGCAGCAGAGAAAGATCTCCGTGCAGGTAAGCCCATTGCGCTGTTTTTAACTACAAGATTTTTGAAGAATGGGTTGTCAAAGGCAACTTCGTTCCGGGTGAGCTCACAGGCAGAGAGGCTTTGGGAAAAGGGGACGAAGAATCAGCTGGGAAGTACGAGAAAACGGTATGATTGTGTATGAGCAGTCCTATAGTATCTCATACAAGTGATCAACTTTTAATGTTGCCATTGTCTATTTCGATGAAATTTCGAGTCAACGCGTATTGTCCCGGATGGCGACAGAAATAGCGGAATACGTCGAGACGGATTGAATCATCTCCATGAGACCTTAACGAATGTCTTCGATTATCAAAACCCAAGAACCGTCATCCAAGTTGATCATCGTGGGGTTGATTCCAGTGGTTTCTGATTGTGGGCTGAATATAGTCCAGCTTTTCATCGGAATCTTAAAAACTTTAAACTCCAACAAAGAAAGCACCTTGGTCCACCTTGCGCCTCTCTGGATAACGATGTAACAAATCCGTGCGACTGACTGGATCAAAGTTTCCTTCGTATATTCAATCGCAATTCGATCGAGATCCTCTATTCGCAAGGGACTCGTACTTTCCATGCGCATCTCCGAAGGCAGATCCGAGAAGTCTCGAAAATCGACCTTAAAAAGGATGCCAGATAACGGGCAGAAACTGACCACATTTCCAGTCCCCCCTTGTGAATTCACCTTACCTAAGACTGACCGACGCACCGATAACCTGCGATCTTCGAAGTCCAGCTCACTGCCGTGATCTTGTTTCAGGTATTGGCACTTTTAAACATATTCTACCAATTATTGTGAGTCTTGAGATATGTTTGGGAATGTACCTTCTGTAACACGTGAAAGCGATAATATTTTGCGCCAAAAGTGACGGGTTCGGCAGATAAATCCATCGGTGCCAGCTCTAGTCTCTCATGTGCAAGGCTGAGGGGACGGTAGCTAGGCAAGAGCTTGTTTTACATTCGACGGAACATCAACGGGATCCACAATGGTACTCAGGGAACTTTGGATTTGGCGGCATGTCAGAGATCCGCAGCGTAATTCGGTATGGTAATACGACGTTGGCATTGTCGAGAAGACATTAATGAGGTGAAAAGATAATGAAACTAGACTTTGGAAGAGATCAGGATTCTGGGGAAATAAAATGGCAGAGATACAATCACAACTTTGACGCTGATAGCAGATTCGTGAGATATTCGATCATTTTTAAGCCGGAGAGAGCTCTTCGTCATCGGATTCTTGTTTCGAGCGCTTGTCGCATCTATCAAATACAGAGACTGGCATGGAAGAGCGTTAGGGTGGCATACGGGATTCTTCAACGGCACGTGGTTCAAATTGATCAAAATTTCAGTCGGATATTGAATCAGTAGAAGAGAAGGAAAATTGTAACTGACCGAAGAACAATGCGAAATGTCCACCTCAGACGAAGTACCAAGCCTGGAGAGTACATACTTCTCTGTTCAGAGAAATAAATTGGCTATCAAGCGGGCAGAATGCCAGCCCCGATGTCTTTCCATTAACCGACTCACCAAGTAGGCTCATGGTGGCGGTACCTATTGCCCGATTTAGCACTGGCAGCCGGCAGGCACAACTAGAGATGTTTCAAATTTACAGCGTTCATAAAGGAGCACGGACTGACTGGAACAAGAACAACAGAGATGTCAACCTCAGACGATGTCCCAAGCCTACAAAACACATACTTCTCTGGAGTCTCTCTGCACCTCTATTCTTGCCAACCGCCGGAACTTCCTGAGAATGTCCAGGGATATTACGCGGAGGGTGCATTCAGGATGGTCGAGATTGGAGATCGCCTGGACGCCTCCATAGCTCGTAGTGTTCCCATTCCTCCTGGGCCTGCCGATGTTTCCGTCGTTCTCAATAAGCGGCTTCTCTGTAGTGTCCGACGCATTGCCCATGTTTGGACAGCGCATATCCAGGATTCTTCACCCAACACCACATACCCATCGACCGTGGTCACCAAGATATATGATCCCGTTTATTTTGGAGAGGCAGGACTCTGCGACCCGTTTATTGTCCGCGACAAAGTTGTTATGCGGGAGACCAAGTCATATCGACGTTTGCACAGCCTTTACGGCACGAAGGTTCCACGTTTCTACGGCCACTTTGTTGCTCCCCTACCATCCCAGAGCAATAGAACAGTCAACGTCATCTTGCTAGAGTACATCGATGGCAGGGACGTACGAGAACTTGTTCCCGCGGAAATGGATAAAGAGCTCTGTCCGACGCACAAGGACACCCTCTTGGAAGGGGCGATTCGACTTTATTACAACATTCTTGCATTAGGGGTTAGGCAGAATGACACGCACCCCAGGAACGTAATACTACGTTCTAAGCGGAAGGACGGACCTTTCTGCTCGAAAGATGGATGTCCTTTGCGGTATGAGGCGGATTATGAAGATATGCAGTTGGTAATGGTGGATTTTGAGATGGTGCGATTCCAAGAGCCAACTAGCAAGTTCAGCACCCCTGAGAAACAGACGCTTCTTGTCAATGCGTTAATGCCAAAATATCGCCAATTCTGGTTGTGGGGCTCGGTATGATGACCAGATCAGTTGTATCGCTCTTGTACTACAATGATTATTAGCAGCTCATGCTTATATTCCATGTGTGAATTGAGGTATGGAATGGACTGTAGTTTATTTCAATCTCAAACGTCATCTATCGCTGAGTTAAGCAAAGAAATCAAAAGTAATATCATTCCGGTGAATGTGCCGCACTCCATCAAACTTTTAGTAACTTGGCACATTTTCCTAGCGCTTCCTCCCAATTTGAACTTCTCCCTGACTCCAGGACTCGCGCAATGCCGTATGTGAACAAAAACTCAATTACAAGCTAACATGAAATTGACAAGTACTGATCAATTCGAATATCACTAGTCCTGAAAGTTTCGCATGCCTCCATTAAACTCCTTATGATAACTAATATTTGGTTTGCGGTATTGGCATTGTCAACAGAACAACACTGTATGAAGGTCGTTCTGGTAGATCGTTCGATTGAAAAGTGCGGAGAAAAGATTATGGGAGAAAAAACACCATGGAAACCATGCCGTCCTTGTACCTCCCCCGTATACTCATCTTCCAGAATCGCCACTATCGTTATGGAGTAATTTGGATGCAGACCCCAATCGAGGTATAAGACTAAAAAAAGGCCAGAAAAATGACAGGATCCGAATAACCGGAAGGGTGTCCAGTTGCCATGAAGAATGCGCTTTCCGCCGTATTATCCGCTCAAAGAATCAACAATGTTAGCAGTTGGCGCGTTCGTCCGTGAGGAGGTGGATGTGGTCTCGAGGAACACCAAATAGCATTGTTCATTTCGTAGCCGGGAGCTCGGAAAGCTTGACAGGACCAACCAAAGGGAGCATGATAGAGAAATTGCCTGACGTTGGTGTGGTTCAACGCAGGTGAAGGGAAGGCATCGTCTTTGTGAAACCACGGAGCTTCTAACTCCAGTATTTCCAAGGCAGGCAGCAGGAATATGGCTTCGACAGGTGAACAGCCGCTTATCATAGACGTCGTTCTCTTCTCTGGCCTTGATGCGGATGGCGTAGAGAGCACACAAGGCAGGCGCCATCAAACTCATTGAGCTGGATATAATATCCGGGCATTGTTCCACATAATATTCTATATCAGAGTCTATCACTATCAGTGAATGGTATTTTCGAGTTATGACAAAATTCATTTCCCAGCACAAAATTTGTTATCAATGCTCCTGAATACAGGGAGTATCTCGTACCTAATGAATTGTCCCACGGACGGCAATGGAAATAGCGGAATACTCGGAGATAGGTTGAACCATCTCCAAGAGACGTTCGTGATACTAGTGGAAAAACATGGATGACGTAGATAGCGAGAGACACCAGCCAAAGAAGTAGGATTGCGAGGCAATGGACCGGAGGAGATAGAAGTAAGAATAACGAACGTATTCAATTATCAAAATTCAAGAATCGTTGTCAAAGTCAATCATCATGGCGGTGGCTTCCAATTGCGGGCTGACTCGGAATAGTCCGACTTTTAATCGGAATCTCAAAACTTCAAACTCCACCTGGTCCACCTTCAAGTTCCTGGCGATCGACTTCATCAAATTTTCCGTCGCATATTCAATCGCAATTTCATCGGGATCCTCTATTCGCAATTGACTTGTGCTTTTCATGTTCATCTGAAGGTAGTCCCGAGTAGTCTCGAAATTGATCTTATGCTGAAGAGAGGCAAAAACTCAGCACATTTCCAAGCCTCCATCGTGCACTCCAGTCCAAACTTGACCTTGGAGTCTAAGACTGACCTTGGCTCCGATAAACACAATCTTCCAAAGTTAGACTCACTGTCGTGACTCCTCATTTCGAGTGTCAGTACTCGATTGTTGTGAGTCTTAAGATATACCTGGGAACGTTTCATTGTGGTACCCTCTGTGACTCTTGAAAAGCGGTGATATTTTTCGCCAAAAGTGATACGGTTCGACAGATAAATCCACTGGTGTTAACCCTAGTCTCACAATCGATGGAATATCAACTGAATCTACAAATGCACGCAAGGAATTGACGGTACGCCTCTAGTGTTTTGTAATACGACGTTAGCATTGCCAATAAGGCGCTGATGTCTCCTTGTTGTTTTGTCTGACGCATTCAGCGGTAGTATATTTAAAAACCATGAAATAGACTTTGGAAGAGACCCAGATTTCAGGTAAACAAAATAGTAGAAATACAATTACAACTTTCATGCTGGTAGCAAAGTCGTCAGATATTCGAACATTTTCGAGCCGGAGACGGCTCTTCGCCTTTGTATTCTCGTTTCGAGCGCTTGTAGCATCTCTCAAATATATAGGTAAAGACTAGCCAACCGCTGACTTGACCTACCAACATATCCGGTGTTCTGGGCTGACTTTCCCGGAGCCCCCTGAGACTACGTCAAAGGCACGTGGTTTAAAACTTTAATCAAAATTTTCGGTCGGATATTCAATCAGGAGAACGAAAACCGCAATTGACCGAAGAACAAAACGAAATGTCCACCTCGGACGAAGTACCAGACCTGAAAAGTACATACTTTTCTGGAGCCTCTCTGCAGCTCTATTCTCACCCGCCACCAGTTTGTTTTGTTGATGATGACACAGAGGGCTCGTACGCGGAGGGTGCATTCAGGATGGCCAAGATTAAAGATCGCCTGGACGCCTCCATAGCTCGTAGTGTTCCCATTCCTCCCGGACCTGCCAATGTTTCCATCGTTCTCGATAAGCGGCTTCTATGCAGCGTTGAACGCATTGCCCATGTCTGGACAGCGCATATCCAGGATTCTTCACCCAACTCCACGTACCCATCGACCATGGTCGCGAAGATATATGATCCCGTTTATTTTGGAGAATCGGAATATTATGATCCATTCAATTTGAACGATGTATTTGTCTCACGGGAGACAGTGGCATATCGACGTTTGCACACCCTCTACGGCACGAAGGTTCCACGTTTCTACGGCCACTTTGTTGCTCCCTTACCATCCCAGCACAATAGAATTGTCAACGTCATCTTGCTGGAGTACACCGA
>JANDKJ010000544.1:0-43597 GCA_028551335.1 Armillaria sp. CMW 4456 | reverse complement strand
CCTCCTGCTCGATCTGCTGCACTCTACGGACAATGGCCCAGAACGGATCCAAGGGATCGACTGAGATACGGAGAACAAGAGGATCCTTGGCAGAAGCAGAAGAGGATCCTATCACGATATCTGTCTCTCCAGTATATCGGTGTAAAAGGACGATGAATGCAGCTAATAGGAGATGGAAAGCTGACGGTCTCTTGGAATCCTGGCCATCCTCCTCATCAGAATATCCGTTTTCATCGTATAACGCCAATTTCATGAGTGAAAGCGAGGCATAGTCGAAAGCTCCGCCAAGTGAGCGGCTTCAACAAGCTTGTTACCGCCTACGGGTCGCGGATAGTCGGTAGGCAACGAAATGGAAGGTAGATTTTTGTAGCCTCGCAATATTTTGAGCTAGGCGCTCTTCCATCGTCAACGGCGCCATGGTTCTGAAGAGAAAAATCATCAGTTCTGAATAGTAAGCATAACACAGAAAATGACTCACTGTTCAGAAAAAAAACATGGTCGGGTACGTTTCGGCCGAATCCCATGGTCGCGTAATGTCACACTTCACGGGAGTGGTAACGTCACGCTTCATCTTTCTGTTCGAACACTCACCTAGGTGTGAGTACTGTATGCGACTTTGGTTGTCTTGGCGGTAGTACTTCTTATTCACTCTTTGCAAGGGCCATTTTCGGTGCAAATGCTGCCGAAACCCAACCCGTGGTAGCTGAGGTACTCCTTACCTATACTAAGCCCCGTTTCTTCCTAGTTGGATTGGTGATAATGTTTTGTCCGCCACCTCTGTGACCAGCTCGATCTTGCGGCGTATAGGTGGGAAAATGCACAGGAAGTTTTACGTGGTGCAAATTATATCCAAAGAACGAATGTAATAGGCCAACGGAAGGAGCTTGTTCACGCTATACAACGGCTCGGGTGTCGAATTCACCAGCCATCAAACGTACTATCTATGGATATCCTCGGAGATTTCGAGAGCAATCCATAGGCAATAACATGCCTGCCCTTGAAACGGGAAATTCGGTTACTTGCTCGCGACAAGTGGATATAGGCAAAGTATGTGCAGAGAAAACTGAACAATCGCTACTTTGGAACGGTGTTTGTCACAGCGTGAAATGTATGTACCATTTTACAGGGACGTTTTACGTTTATTAGGCCACCTACTAGCCCAGGAGAGTGCGCTAACAAAGTGGTGCGGGTGCAGAAGTCTTTCGTTCTCGTGCTTTGTGCGATATTATTACCGTGATTCTCACACCAGCTGCGCCTTGCTTCGTGCTGCAAACAACCCCTTAACCTTGAGGCTTTTTGGTATCTTCCTTTTAATTTTCCTCGGGCAGTCAACACCAAATGAATTTTGCTCCGACAGAAACCTTCAGTCAACCTTCTACGAGACGGCTGAAGATGGTCATCTTCCAGCCAGAAGGGACTTCGTTAATGGAGCGTACAACTTGGATCATGACTAAAATATGGGACATTGCTTTACCGGGTGTACGGGGGAAAACCCCCGCAGCTGACGGCGAAGATAACGACCCAGGGTGTATCGAAAGGAATATCCTCCGCATGATTGGACCCCATTTTTTTTTCTTCGTATATCTTGGTTATGAATCTATTCTCACGATCATACGACGCTTACTATGAAATTTTTTAGGCGGATCTCGACGCATACAGTGACGCTGATTAGCAACGTGATTCACAGCAGGAAAGCCCCAGGCGATAGGCAAGCCGGCAGTTTGTTTCGAAATGAAGCTGATAATAGGAAATATGGCTGCCTCCTGTTTATTCTATTAGAGGTGATCATATTTCCTTTTTTTCGATTTAAGCTCATTCGAAGACTTCAGTTCGGTACTAACGATGGGTATTCCTAAACCTTTCCGGGGCCGGCAGATCGTTGAAGCCTTCCACGGGCTCTTCCCACGTGGCAGCAATACCGTCGGCCCAGTTGCGACGGTTTACGATCATATCTCGGTCCTCATCGGACGACCCATAAGTTTTTTGAGTACTTCATAGGGTCCGTGGTATCTCTATGACTCCAGGCCCCCTTCACCTACTCTGCCTTGGCCTACTGACGACACCTCACAATTTCTCCTCGAGATGACGCCTTCCCCCGCTGTGAACCCCACTGCCCCAGACACTCGGAACGTCTCCTCCACAGATGTGCGAGATCCAGGCACTCCAGATAATGATGACCGCTCTGTCGTTTCGCAGACGATTGAAGACGTCGTTATTGATATCGAGCATATGCCCGTTCATGATGATCCACGAAAGTGGTCAAGACTTCGCAAGGTAATTTTCTTATTGTGCTGTTTGACCACTACTCATGTCATTCCGGTTCAGAACTTTATACTGGCTGTGATATGCTCGGGATCAATGATCGCCGGCTTCGGCGCTAGTATACAAAATCGTGAGTTCGTTCAGACATTTGTTCTTTTAATTTGCATTGACAAGCAATGCAGCTGCGAATGAAGAGATGGAGAGGGTCCTACCTGCGACAAGCGGAGAAATCAGTTTGAGCGTCTCTCTGTTCATCCTCATGCAAGGGGTTACTCCCCTTCTCTGGAGTTGTATCAGTGAAGTAAAGGGCCGCCGGGTATGTTATGATTGCAGTCCATTCGTCTGCTTATCTATTTGACAGTTTGTTTATCTCATATCGCTTCTCATATTCACTGTTGGCTCGATTGTCGTTGCCACGAGCAACACTATTGGTTTGTGAGTCTTCTTCTTTGCTTCCCAATTCATGTATTCATTGGGTACTCAGAGTGATAGGAATGCGGTGTATTCAAGCTCTGGGGTATGAGTGAAATGGGTTTCCTTGATGTATCTTTCCTCACCCTATCCAGGTCAAGCGCCGTTATGACTATTGGTACCGCTAGCCTCGCGGATATCTTTGACCCAGTGGAGAGGGGTGCAAAGGTGACCGTGTTTCAATCACAGTTGCATCGTGCTGACTATTTCTCATTCGAGATGGGCATATACTACATTTCCCCTTTACTTGGACCGTCCCTAGGTCCCGTATTTGGTGGAATTCTTACGACAGCATTCAGCTGGCGTGCCCCATTTTGGTTCCTGGCCATCCTAGCCGGCACTGTTTTTCTGTGCTTTCTATTCTTTTTCAAAGACACTTTCCGGCAGGAACGGAGCTTTGCGTATCAGACAGTGCTGAAGCGTCTTTTGAAAGAACGGGCGGAGAACTTGGGGAAGGAGGAAAAATTGCAGACGAAGCTAGCGGAACGAACTGAGACGAAGGAACAAACTGAGACGAAGGAACCTGCGGAACCTATTGCGACTGTTGACATAGAGAAGCAGGAGCACGCACCACAAGCTGATCCATTAACTCTTCCCCCCATAAAACTCACTCTGAAGGACGTTGCTCCCATTGAAACATTGTGGCTGGTCATTCGACGATGGAACAACTTCATACTCTTGCTGGCATCTGGTAAAGTAACCATCATAGCAATAAAAGAACCGCATCTGACAGCTTTCACGGTTAGGTATACTATTCTCGTACTGCTTTACCGTAGTATACACGACTTCTCGCACCCTGGCGAATGCCTATGGATATGATGCGCTGTACACGGGCCTCGTGTTGCTCTCTTTCGGACTGGGTTTGCCGACATTTTCTTATCACTCGCTGCGGATTTTTCGGAACTAACACGTATGTCGTACAAGGTTCTATGGTAGGAAGTATACTCGGAGGTCGCTATTCTGATTACGAGCTAGCAAGGCTCACGCTGGAGAATGGTGGTCGAAGCTACCCGGAAGTAAGACCTTACTTGTATGGAATTCTAATTTGAATACTCAGTGCCTTCCTGTAGATGCGCCTCAACAGCACATTACATGGACTTTGGCTTTTCCCTATTTCCGTTGTTGGATTTGGGTGGGTACTGGAGCGCCATGTGCACATTTCGGCGGTATGCATCATGCTGTTCCTCTCCGGAGTATTTGCCATGTAAGTTTCAACCGAAAATATGCATCCTTCTAACGTTTTTGCGGTTTTTTAGCTCCATCTTTTCGAGCGAACTAGCATATCTTGTAGATGCAAACGTAGGTCGCTCATCCAGTGCTGTCGCTTTAAACAGTCTTTTCCGTGGAGTTGCGGCTTTTATCGCGGTGGAAATTGCGGTACCCGTTCAGGTTGGTTGCCTATTTTCTTGGCATAACATTCTCATGACTTACAACACCCGTCCAAGGACGCACTTGGCGATGGTATGTTTTCATGATAAACAGCACACACGTTTACTAATTGTCCAAATGTAGGCTGGATGTACACTGTATTTTCCATTGTACAAGTGATCAGTGGACTATTGGTATTACTGGTAAGAGCAAAAGGGGAGAAGTTGAGAAATCAAGCGGAGGCCCGCGAAGCACGGGAAGCCTCAGCAGCTATGTAATGCTGACACGACATTCTAGAAAATAATCTTACTTATCAGGTGTCTCGAAACATGCAATAATGGCCTGGTACAATCTTATAGAGTTTTTTCTTTCTGTGAAGTATGCCATAGCCAAGTGGAGGCATGACGCGTAATGTCACATCACGGGAAAAAGAGTCACGTCTTCTCTTTATTAACAACCACCCACTATGTGTCAAATCCATGACCCCGGAAAACTTGGCCATATTCGCGGGCGTGAAACCCATGTCCGTGAATGGTACCATAGACAGGGCTTCCTGATCGCGATATCAATCATGAGACCGGTGCCACTATTAACTTCTTGGCCGGCATTCTGCTCCGGTGAATTGGCTGTCAGATTATCCCGGCACAGAAACGACGATGAGAATTCAGTTGATTAGCTTATCATTCATACTTGCTCACGGCCATCATGGAGGCAGTATACTATCGTGGAGTGCGCATCGTTACTCGCGATAACGCCTTTGCTGAACGAAAGCTCTAGGCGAACAATTTGGATATCATAACCACTCCGATTCCCCAGATCAAAGAAGACGAGGTTCTGATCAAGAGTTGTGTAACTTGTGTTGGACTTGACGAATCATTAATGTTGCCTATAGTTGCTTGTTGCGGGGTATGCGGAACTGACCATCATATCAGTCAAGGTAACCGCCAACAAAGAGTATTATGCATCAAACTAACCGCCGAACGAATGATAGGAGAGTTCATCACCAAGTTCCCCGTCAGTCTGAAACCGCATAATAGCCCTTTTTTTCGGCCCAACGAACCCATTTAGCTCACGCCCGGTCACGAAATGGTCGGAAGGATCGCCAAAGTAGGACAATTAGTCAAGGACTTTGCGGAAGGAGATCGTGTCGTAGCTGATCCCGGAATTACTGTATGCAAAAATTTCCATGCCTCGGATAGTGATATTGACGGTTTTGTGCTAGTGTGGTGACTGCTTCTACTGTCGCCGGGGTACATCTTTGTTGTGTGAAAATTTTGAATCTCTGGGATGCACTGTGGCAGGCGGCTTCGCAGAATACGCTGTTGCGTGCGTGATCCCACTAGTTCTGACCCAGAGCGACGGCAATTGATCATCACGCAGCCATCAGAAGAAAGTCTACAAAATTTTCAACCTCACCGACGAGGAAGCAACCCTTGTCGAGCCCGCGTCTTGTGCCATTCACGGCGCTGACAAGCTTAATCTCCCAATCGGCTCGGAAGTTCTTATTATTGGGTCAGGACCAACGGGTTGAAGTTTTGATGTCGCATTATCTTCCACCATGTTGATAAGCATACTTATTTTAGGGCTGATCCTTTCTCAACTACTCAAGATCAGTGGTGCGTCCAAAGTCGTTCTCGCAGCCAACAAGGGCATCAAGACTCGCATCGCCAAAGAGCTCAAAGCTGCAGATGAATATATCGAATTAGATCGCGAGAATCCCCAAGCGCAGTGGGATAAGATTAAAGTTGATTACCCCCATGGTTTTGATGCAGTAGTGGGTAGTTCGCGGATGATTCTTTTACAGTCTCTCAGTTTATGTCCACCTAGGTCGAAGCTACTGGATCAGAGAAGGTTGCTGACGATGCGATCAACTATGTTCGACGAGGCGGTACTCTAATGGTTTACGGCGTCTATGCTAATGCCGACCGCGTTCATTGGTCACCGTCTAAAATCTTTGGGGACGAGATCCGCGTTAACTTGTCCTCTGCTATGGTGTTTTTACAAGGCTGATGTGTATGTGCCAGATTATTGGGTCCTTCGCTCAAACGCATTGCTTTCCTCGCGCTGTGGCTTACTTGGACAGCGGAAAGATTAATGTAAAAGGGATGGTACGTCAAATCTCCGGAAGTTTGACCAGTTCTTACTGTGTGGTCCAAGGTAACGGATGCATTCGAGATCAAAGATTTTCAGAAGGCGCTTGACAAGATGAACAGCAAGAATGCCCTCAAAGTAATCATCAAGCCGGCCCAGAAATAAGTCGTAGGTTGTGTCTTAGGCATATGTATCCAGATTCCACCGTATTCCTTGATCAATAGTGATTACCTCGGTGGTCCTCAGTTGATTACATTTCCCATCTAAGGATGCTTCATCTTGTGTGGGCAGTACTTCAACAATTGCAGTGAACTTTCATCGGTATCTGTCGCGATTCAAACATTCAAACATATGGTCAATGAAGCAGCCGTGATACCTCGAGGAAATCATGGTATGCAGAATATAGACGCAAAACGACGATTCACATCTACGCTTCGTCTTGGAAAGTTCCCTATGTACTGCAACTGCCTTTTAAGTCTAAATAACATGTCCGCTGCGGCTCTGCTTGTACCCTCCCTTTAATCAGGGTAAATGATATATTCAAAATCTGCGGGTGTCGACCCTAAGTTTAACACTCATATTGGCATCTCATAGGTGTACAGACTCCAGTGCATACTAATACAACGCTGATCAAGGGGAAAGGAGATGGTAGAAGAAAGACAATGGGCCTAAGTAACGCAATAAATCACAGCCCCGAACAGCACGTATGCAGGATTCTTGCCTGAATCCATCCATCTTGCATTCCGCTACTATCTCCCCAGATCCTCAGAGACTATTTACTTGCTATGAAATAAAGTCAGCTCAAAGAACGTTTTTAGCGGAACGAATAGAGATGTACTTACAGGAGAGAGAGGGTGATGTCACTGTTGACCTTGGCCTGGATGGCAATCTCCACCTCAAGGTTGAGGTCAAGACGAAGCTTCAAAGCTTCCTTAGGAGTGACGGCGCCCTGGTTGGAACGAGTAGCGATAGAAGTGGTTTCTGGAGCAGACATGTTGTGGATGGAGAAAGACTCGACAATCTGGTCCTTTTATATGCATATTGACCAAACAATTTGGGGTAAAATTGACACTATCATGGCTCCATGGCACTGACCGTGAAACAGAGACCTCGGCGATTTTTTTGTCGAGAAAGAAAGGCCCTCCGAGTCCTGCATACGTTGATGAGCCTCAGGGCTCTGTATGCTCCAATTTCACGGATTTATCCCTCCAGCGGCCTTTCACCAAACCAAACATTCCACACAAGCCCATATATACTTTATTGGGGTTTTCCGACATTCTCTGACCTTAACAACTTAATGTCAAGGCGACACAGCTAATTTTGATGTATCTCCTTGGCTTTAAACCAGCCTAAACCATTAGAGGCAATAGGGCACAATACCAACATCAGCGGCATTAGCACATCAAGTCGCATAGGCACAGTCACGAGCACAGACTGGTAATATTGACGGCTCAGCCTTATAGGAGCTCAGTAACAGCAATTTGTCAATTCCACAGCAAGTACACCCAGTGGGGACTTAGGGCTAGTGATTGGTTATTGCTGTATAACCACAGGACTTAGACACACATGCTACCTAAAGGGTACTCATCCCTTTTCAGCATTATCCACAGCATAAAGACGATGAATGTGGAATGGTTCTAATGCTGGAGCAAGAAAATTAAAGATGACGACACAAAAAAGGTGACATTCACAACCTGCTGTATAGTCAGAAGGTCAGAAACACTTATGTTAATGCATAGCCCTTCAGATATACCACAAGGATGCCATTTATTTATATCTTACTATATAAACCCAGTAATTTCATACCTTACACTAGTTACTCTCTCTATTCCATTCCCCCACATACACACATTGACTCGTTTACCTCAGTAACTCACCCAGCTTCGACAATACCGATAGTACACATTTAATAGCGATTTCATTTGCCACAAAGCTGAGCTTGACATAGTTAAAGCCGAGATGCTTCACAACCATCCATCGACCTAAAACCTTGACTCTCATCATTGTTTTACTTCATTACTGGCATTTGCTCAGTGTTAGTAAGTGATAACTGTGCAGTACTCACCTCTTTTAGTTTTATAGGAAAGAATTAGCTTCAATTTCACAAGATCAGATTAGTTTTAACAGTTTTCATTTTCACAAGACATTAGTGAACCCATTTGAGCATCAAGAGCAGACAAATAGTATTGGATAGTTGTAGGGCAGCTCTATTGCAAGCATTGCAAGGATAGGTTTTGAACAGATTTAGTATTGACAGATTGACAGATATAGGGCAGCTCTACTGTGAGCTTTGCAGGAAATAGTATTGACCAGTTATAGGAATCAATTTGACAAGAGATAGGACCAGACAAAGGAAACAAAGTATAGTTTGACAGAGATTGACAGTTTATAGGAATTAGGATGAACAGAATCATCACAGATAAAGCTGAGACATAACCAGATAAAGCTGAGGAGACCAGAAATAAAGACAAGACCCACTATTGCACTGCCATAGCCACAGAAACATCGACACAGACCCATACTGAGATGATTAGGAGCTCATTTAATTCCAACATAATACCAACAGACATTTTACACATCCCAGTTTCTTTCCCATCCAGTTTCCCAGTTTTATGACACACACCAGACCAGATAACAGAGACCAAAGGCGACTCAGAGTGTCGGAATCTGTAGTAACTTCTCACAAGACTAGAGAGAAGTCCCCCCAAAGATGACAAGCCAGTCAACGTAGGACAGCCTGATTCATCCAGTACCGAATATGCATAGTGTTTTGCCGGTGGAATTGACACGAGTATGGAGGTACTCAGAAAGCTCATGCACAAACATACAACACACCCGAGGAGTGACTTATGAACAAAACTAGTTGTTCTGTAATACTGACACAAAGCTGAGACACCACTATTTCTATTTTGGTTCTTCGCACTGCGATATTCCAGAAGTATCCAACAACTATTCACCAGTTTACGTTCAGAGATCACTAAACCACCTGACCACCCCATCAATGTAACAATCCCTACTTCCAAACTTCGTGCTGTGGAAAAACCCGAAAGGAGAGTTTGCTCCAACGACATAAAGATGTCACACATGGAGTGTCAAGCCAATAGATATTGTGCTTGGCTGAGCTCTGCAAACACATGCAGAATGTAGACTACAGTACCTACTTATATACTAAAGTACTAATTTACTAGAACTTTCTATATGTTTCCTGCAGTTTCTCCCTTAATCAGCATACTTGGCATGATGCCGGATTGCCATGTGCTTCTGCTCATATGATCGTGATAGGTTCCCAGGCCTCTGGTAACGAGCGAATAGTTATTCAATTTCCTTGCCGCATCCCGGGACTCTGGCTTTTGACAACAGTGGGTGCATGTAGGTTCCAAATTCCAATTCCAATAATTGCTGATCATGGGAACTTCACTGTTTATCATCGACTCTCAAGTCTGAGTATGTGATGGGACACTATCAGCAGCCAAGCATGATGGCTGAGCACACTTCTTGGAAATCTGGACACCAATTAAATTCTTCCTTTGGTTACCAGAAAATTTCACAGAAGATGCTTTCTTGACCCTGACTCGTCACTATGCATAACAGAGCCGCTGCACACAGAATCTGAGCAATGACAAATATGGGCCTACTATGCTGCCGTTTGGGGGATTACTTGCATGAGTTACTCTGCCTTGAGGTGTCGTTGACCAATTCTTCTAGCTGCCACACTCAAATAATAAATCCCACTGTTGAACATCATACCATAGTGAAGCATGCTACCCTGGAGGTCCAAGTTATTGATTGAAATGTGTTTTCTATGGAACCCTGATTTTTGCGTCAGTTGCCTTCGGATCTACATAACGAAGCCACGTCAAAGTCGATTCTTCATAGTAGTTCCAGGGCGGCAGCATCTCAAACATTGCAATATCTCCTTTAAGCTTTACTATTACAGCTTTCTGCATGCTTTGCACCTTGCAGACAAAATAGAGGCCTTGCTGCTGCCTGGCCCATGTTCATCACCGATAACCGACATTGCGCTTGTGGACAAAAGGACCCAATGCTAATCAACGTGGAGTTCAACTCTCCTGTGGCCTATTCCTCCCTTTATGTGCTACTGGTTTGATTTCTTGGACAGACAATCTTCCATCATCTGCGGCAACAAGGCCCTTTGCTGTCTTGTGCCCAGGTCAGTCCAAGCACTGCCTGCTTGTGGTAGACACACAATTTGATACGAATCTTTCCTAGCTGTGCATGATTATTAAAGTGCCATGTTCTTTGAAAGGATGTCGCAGTTACTGACTTGACCCACAAGACGGTTATCACGGTTATTCAATGTAAGGAATCCCCAAACAACACTGGTATTAATATGTACTAGCTGTGTAGATGCCAGTAAAACAATTATACAACATGATGAAAGGGAAGACAGGATAGAGACCAATCTACATGCTTATAGGCTAGGGAATGGGCGTCAGCATCCAATGACCGATAATCAGCCAGGAAACTCACCCTCGTGGAGCCAACAGGTATGATTGAAGTATCTCCTCTCTAGCAAATGGATGATTTACTCACTGTAGGGCAAACAGTCAATGTGGAGGCATGCCAGACAATGAGAATCATCAACTCACAGGAGGGAGAGGGTGATGTTGCTGTTGACCTTAGCCTGGATGGCGATCTCTACCTCAAGGTTGAGATCTAGACAGAGCTTTAAAGCTTCCTTGGGAGCGACAGTGCCCTCAGTGGAGTGGGTGGCAACGGAAGTAGCTGGTGCAGACATGGTTTACTGATACTGAGTGGGTCGCATTGGTCTAGCTTTTATATGAGAATCATCTGACCCAGAGTATCTGCAGGATGTGATTGAGGCATCCTTTCGCCATGATGCGGTTTGACAAGTTGGGTGCCTTGTCAAGCAACTTGCCTCTTTTCGTCTCAAAGCTGTGGGCCTTCCATAACAGTTCTTATTTCATTAGAAACATGCTGCAGAATATGCTGACCTATGTCAATTCTCCTAGACTCAGACATCTCAGTGAAATCTTTTCATCTACATCGTCCCAGGAACACCTAACATCATTTTTGCGACCATCATTGCCCAGATTCATCCACCATAAGCAGTTTTACTGAGTTTCCGTAACCAATGCCATACCGATATGCTTCTCTGTGTATCATCGGAAAGATTCCCAAAGCTATCTCTGCAGTTTGAATCGTCTCGAATGACAGGCTAGTCTACAATGATTGGAATTCGCAGGACAAGTGTGCTGTACTTTGGTCTATGCCCAAAGTTCGCAATACATTCCCAGCCTACGTAAGTTAGGTTGATACCTTCTGTCATCCTTTTCTATGCTTGCCTCATGAAGTGCCCCGTAGATGTCAAGAAAAGCACTGCACATGTGGATGTGCTTGTCAGCGCCTGGAGTGTTTTTTTGCACCTTGGAGACACCAGGATGCTAGGACGCTACAAAATGTCAATTGCATGCAATGTGTGCACCTCTTGTGTCTCTAGAATAATGGTATCCACTGACTCTAACACCAGCGAAGAGTTCAAATATTTTCAGGGGGCCAGGTTCACCCTCAGGTGATGAGCAAGAAGTGCTGTTGCACAATATTCATAACACCTACCTCCTATCACTTTTGAGTAAGGTTACAATCTTCTACATTAGCAGCTGCAGGTCGAAAAAAAACAAAAAACAAAAAAAAAAAACAGAATCAGCAGTCGAGAAGCAGTGGGTTCCAGCATTTCGCTTTTGTATCGATGTTGATATCTACAGGTTACGGTCAATGAAGAACTATCGACATGGACAGAGATTGATGTAATCTCTGTTGCACATCACCATGCCTTCAAGGTTATGCCAACCATTGCTAACAGAGTACTGCTAATAGCATTTGGAAACTCAGGTTTCAATTTCATCATCAAGTATGTGATACATGATCCGAATATCCTTCTGATAAAAGTTCCGAGTCCTTTGACTCGATCTTTAGTGTGCAAAAGTCCTTTTTGAAATTTACCTAAAGTGATAGATTGATAGCCAGATGTTTTCGGAATAGATAACAGCTGATAATGACCAATGCCAATATGCCATATGCCTTATATAGAAGATAATTTGTATACATTTCCTTTTTCACTGCATCTAGCAATTTCCTCTGAACAGCCGAGATGCTGAACTCACTTAGACAGAACTTATTTCAAATATATTTCCTTTTTCAGGTTTAAAAAAGACGGTAATTGCCATAGAATTTGATTTGCATTTTGCTGAGATGCTGAACTCACTGGGGCAGGCATTATTTCAAATATATTTCCTTTTTCAGGTTTAAAAAGGATGGTAATTGCCATAGAATTTGATTTGCATTTTGCCGAGATGCCGAACTCACTGGGGCAGGCATTATTTCAAATATATTTCCTTTTTCAGGTTTAAAAAGGATGGTAATTGCAGTGAAATTTGATTTATGTTTGCCAATATGCTGAACTCATTGGGGCAAACCTATTTCAAAATGATTTCCTTTTCTTGCTTTCAAAAAGATGGTGGAATTTGCTCCATGTTTGGTTGGGATGCCAAGTTCACTGGGCACATTTTATTTCAAAAACATTTCCTTTTTTTGTTTTAAAAGCCATGGTAATTGCTGTGGAATCAGTTTCTGTGATGTACTCATTTGTGACCATGAATACTCATTTATGTCCAACCATATTCATTCAAGTTCTACACAAGTCATGGATCATTTTGACAGTGAGAAGATTTAATTCTGTGACAAGCACTTGTCTTGTTAAGGGCCTTGTTAGGGAAACTCAGCCTATGTGGAGGTGCACAATTCCGTTCTGTATTTTATTCATGATTCCGAGTCCTTGTGACTTGGTCTTAGTAGTGCAAACCCTCCCATGGGAATTTCCTAAAGTGAAAGATATTTTACAGATAAGATAAGATATAAGATAAGATAATATTAATTTCTATATATGTATCTAATTTTCAAATATCTTTCTATATCTGGTATATCTAATGACACATTGGCTGATTGCCGATGTGCCAAGGTTATTGTATAAGGGTGAATTTCAAAAATATTTCCTTTTCTTGGTCTAAACTTGTGGCAATTGCCAGTATAATTTGAATTAATATCTGCTGAATTGCTGAGGTCACTGTATGAGGGTGAATTTCAAAAATATTTCCTTTTCTTGGTCTAAACTTGCAGCACATGCTGCTATAATTTGAATTGTCAAGCCTTCATCGAGTTCGATGGAGGTACTGACAAAGCATTCATTGAGTTCCATAAAGCTGTTGACATAACCCCCCATTCTAGTTAGATGTTGCTAATTATAGAGGATTAAAATGGTGTATGCCTGGTATTATTTTCTTTTATATATATTTTCAATTTTCTGAGACAAATATATATACACCAAACATATGTAGTCTTACCCTCAGCCATTTCTATTATCACATCTGAAGGTTAGTATCTTCTTATCATTTTGCATTAGTTCTTACTCATTATCTTACTGTAGTTATACTTATGATGTATCTACAGGTAACAGAGCCATTTCTATTATCATGTCTGAGGTTATATTTACAATGTATCTACACTAATGACATGTCATAAAATTGAGCCACTTGTGTCACGATTTTAACCCCTAACTGCATCACGAGACGACCCCTATTCATACCTTAACCCTAGACTCACCATATAGCCGCTCAGCCCACACTTCGCACCTCTCACTCATCTAACTCTGTTTACTCTCTCCTTATCGCTTCGCTATCTTCGCCTGGTTTGGAGTTCTCTTTCATTGTACTATTATGATCCATCCAGCTGACACCCCAGACACTTCTTGCTGGCCAAACACCGGCACCTAAATAACAGACAACAGTAGTATATGATCTGTGTATTTAAGTAGTGCAGCTCGTGCTGGTAAAACCCCAGCCTCGAGCTAAGTTAATTCATACCAACTTACTTGGAACTCACTCCATACTTAAAAAGGCCAAAGAGTCAAGACCTTAGTCTCGACTTCACGCTAACAGGTTGATGCACCGGTGTTACTCGAACGTGAAGTAGCCGGTTGTTTGTCATTGTTAGAGTCACGTGAAGGTTGGGTCTAACAATTAGCTCGAGGCTTCCTCACCCTCTTTTCCTTACACGCTGATGAGGTGGTCAGATAGTTTAGTGATCTCCGAACGTAAACTGGTGAATAGTTGTCGGATACTTCTGGAATATCGCAGTGCAAAGAACCAAAATGGAAATAGTGGTGTCTCGGCTTTGTGTCGGTATTACAGAACAACTAGTTTTGTTCGTAAGCCACTCCTCGGGTGTATTGTTTGTTTGTGCGTGAGCTTTCTGAGTGCCTCCATACTTGTGTCGATTCCACCGACAAAACACTATATGTATTCGGTACTGGACGAATCAGGCTGTCCTACGTTGACTGGCTTGTCGTCTTTGGTTGGGGACTTCTCTCTAGTCTTGTGAGAAGTTACTACAGATTCCGACGCTCTGAGTCGCCTTTGGTCTCTGTTATCTGGTCTGGTGTGTGCCGTAAAACTGGGAAACTGGATGGGAAAGAAACTGGGATGTGTAAAATGTCTGTTGGTATTATGTTGGAATTAAATGAGCTCCTAATCGTCTCGGTATGGGTCTGTGTCGATGTTTCTGTAGCTATAGTGGTGCAATAGCGGGTCTTGTCTTTATTTCTGGTCTCCTCGGCTTTATCTGTGACGATTCTGTTCGTCCTACTTCCTATAAACTGTCAATCTCTGTCAAACTATACTTTGTTTCCTTTGTCTGGCCCTATCTCTTGTCAAATCGATTCCTATAACTGGTCAATACTATTTCCTGCGAAGCTCACAATAGAGCTGCCCTATATCTGTCAATCTGTCAATACTAAATCTGTTCAAAACCTATCCTTGCAACGCTCGCAATAGAGCTGCCCTATAACTATCCAATACTATTTGTCTGCTCTTGACGCCCAAATGGGTTCGCTAATGTCTTGTGAAAATGCAACTGTTAAAACTAATCTGATCTTGTGAAATTGAAGCTAATTCTTTCCTATAAAACTAAAAGAGGTGAGCACTACATGGTTATCACTTACTAACACTGAGCAAATGCCAGTAACGAAGTAAAGCAATGACGAAAGTCAAGGATTTAAGTCGATGGATGATGGTGAAGCGTCTCGGCTTTAACTACGTCAAGCTCGGCTTTGTGGCAAACGAAATCGCTATTAAACGTGTACTATCGGTATTGTCGAAGCTGGGTGAGTTACTGAGGTAAACGAGTCGATATGTGTACGTGGGGGAACGGAATAGAGGAAGTAACTAGTGTACAGTATGAAATTACCGTGTTTATATAGTAAGATATAAATAAATGGCATCCTTGTGGTATATCTGAAGGGCTATGCATTAGCATATGTGTTTCTGACCTTCTGACTATACAGCAGGTCTTGTGCATTGTCTTATTCGTGTCTGCGCCTTTGATTTTCGTAGTTCCGGCATTAGACTATGCCTTATTCATAGTGTCGGAGTTGAGAATACTCGTCGGAAATGACTGAGTACCGCCAAAGTATCATGTGCATCGATGTCTCGTGGTTATACAGCAATAACCAATTAATTCCGAAGTCGCCAAAGGGTGTTCGTGCTGCGGAAATCATCAAATTGCTGTGATGAAGCCCCTATGATCGCCAGATCAATGTCGAGAAGCTCCGCTCGCGTGGCTGCACCTGTGCGCTTTGATGTGTCAATGCCGGAGACGTCGGCAATGCGCTCTAGGTCCTATTCTGGTAATGGCGGCGCTAAATCCGTGGCTTTAGGTCAAAATTGGAGTTGTCGGGGTATTGCCGAGGTATTGGCGTCGGGAAAGCGTTGGAAAAGCCCTATAAAGTATATATGGGCTTGTGTGGAATGATTGGTTTGCTGAAAGTCCGCTAAAGGGATAAATCCGCGAAATTGGAGCGTACAGAGCCCTGAGGCTCATCAACGGTTGCACCAGAAGACACTCCATTGGAATGGGTTAGCCTTGATTTATGGGGGAGATCCAGAATGCAAAGTCATGGTGGGGCTTGGTACATGATGCTATGTGCAGACAGTGCTGACATGCCAAGTGGCTGTCTACCCATGAAATTACAAACATAATAGGCAATTAGAACTATGCAAGGGTCCATGTGAGTCAAATAAACACCTAATGGTGTGCTCTTGTGGATTGAGCACAAGCAATTACATTGCTAAAGGTGACAGCAGGTGGAGCGCAAGGCTCAGGTCTTAACAAGACACCAGATGGGTTTTGTTGGCCATGGAGTCAATGTACTTGACACTAGCAGTGCTCTACTCAAATAAATGGGTGTTTATGATGCAATCAGAGGGGAGACATTGATCAGGAATCAACAGGCACAGGAGAGTGCAATTATATCATAGGAGAATGGCCTGCACTCTAGACCTATGATACAGTGGCTGTACAGGAAAATTAAAAGCACATGTGCCCTTGGACCAGTGGATGACAGGGAAGCACATGGAAGGTGTGCTCTCCCAAAAACGATGCTCAGAAATAGCACATGCTGCTCAGAAATATAAAAAGGACTCTCTGCTAAGCAAGCAGTGACTCAGTTGGACTCAAGTCTGATAGCTGGACCAAAATGAGTCAGAATGATACTGGATGGAGGAGTTTTGGACATGCAGGAATAGCACTCAATGGCGCATGGACCTTTACCCAATATGTAGATCAAATTTGTAATGGAGAGTGCATATAAATACAGTAGATACACAGTAGTATAGCAAGTTTAGCCCAGCTGGCACCCACTGTGTAGTGTGTAAGCAAAAGTTGACACTCTCAGTTTGGTGCAGGGGGAGACTTTGAATATAGAGATTGTTTCACAGCAGTAAAAGCTCTGTGTGAAGTGTGATCAACTCTAAGTTCATCTAGGGGACGTTTGGGAGGCTGGAGCATGTGCACTCTCATGTGTGAAGGGTTTTGGGTGATGTGTGAAGCTACAGTCGGCAGAGGTTCAAACCCTTTGGGTTGATTAGCTTGCACTCTTTTCCCCAAGTGGCAGAGGTTCAAACCCTTTGGCTTGTGGGATGGTGTTCTTGTGTTTTTGGGTTTCTCTGACTTGCATAGGTTCAAACCCTGTGGAGTTATGATTGGTTAGGAAGCCAGAGCACATTGGTTTGAACCCAGTGGCTCTTGTGGATTGGATTTGGGAGCATCTCTTGGAAGAGTGCATTGTGTTTGGGTTAGTTTTGTGCATTTTAAGGGCAAATTGTGTTGTGCTCTGCATCTGAGACAGTGCATTTGTGTTATTGCCTTGAGGCCTGGTGACAAAGTCACCACCTCCTGTAGCAAAAGTCTTTAGACTCAGAGAAGTCTAGAAAATCAGAGAGCGCATCCATTTGAAGCATATTTGAGGTCATAGAACTCATCTTATCAATTCCACTGCTTGCTTCTATCACATTATAATCCCCCATGAACTAAAGAGTGTGTGGTTGTTGTGTGTGGTTGTAGCACTGAGGGTTGGAGTGTGATTCAGAGTCTGTAGTCTCTGCTTGCATTTTGTGTCCCTTTTGGCTGCATGCAGTGACTTGCCTCTTCAACAGATAACAGTTTTTCTTTCTCAGGCTATATCAGGAAGGGATACTTGTTGGGTTTGAGTCAGGTGATGACAAAATTTCGATGTGGTGTGCTGATCTTCAACAATGGTACAAGCAAGTCTCAAATATTGTGAATTTATGCTCACCATGTGTACCCAGTACCCAACAGTTGGTACTACATATTATCAGCCCACTGGTATGTCTTGGGTGGTTCAATTGTATTTGAGACAGACTGGGTGGTCAGAACACTAACAGAGGCCAGGATGTTCAAAAAATTGTCAGTGGTCTCTTTATGGGATACTGTGGAGGCAAAGAGGTTCATATTTCAACATGAAGTTATACTTTGTTGAATATGTGATATACTTTGAAATTTGTACTGTCCTATACTCGACATAGTGATTCTATTGCATATAAATGTTTTAGTTCAAAGACATAATTTGAAGCCTGAAATATGCACCTCATGCAAGCATGGCCTGATCTATATTGTAACTAGAGGACAGGGTTGTCATTCTCTTGCAGTTTCCTGCAAGGCACAATCTAATCTTGATGCTCAAGGGCTAGGATGATGCCCTGATGCAGCTATCCATGAGGATATCTAACTATCAGAATGCATAATTCCCATTTTAAGTCCAAAGAAACATGGTGATTCACCATTACTGATATGACTACCTCGGAGCCCATGAGAGAAGATGACCTGAAGGCCATGCTTTTACACAGACACTTTCATTTCAACATTGGGTGTTGTGTCAGGATAGACTACCACCCTTGTACCTGAATAAATGTTCCATTAAAATACACAAAAGCCATAATGGAAAGCTGTTTGTATAGTTCAGTAAGGATTGGAAATGGACAGCAGCTTATCAGCATAAATATTATCACTGGCATCCCATTTGAACATGCCTTCTCCACTCAAGCACTTTTTTCCCCTACCCACTTGTCTCCACTTAACATAAGTAAGTACTCCACAGCTTCAGATTCACTTAGATCTAAGTTTTCTATGTGTTCTCTCTGTTTGCATTCTCCACAATGAGCATTTAGGTGTGGTCCTGTTCCTGCTTCAAAGGGCAAGCAATTCAGCAATGGCATCTGTCAGGACAACTTAAATTTTGCAAGGTAGGATCAGTACCAAACACAAGACAATTACACCATGGCTACATACCATGCCCTTGGGAACTGGTCCTTTCCTTCATTATCCTTTCCTCAGTCATATTCCTTGGCTGTGCATTCATCATTAGCAAGTTTTGAAAAGCAATGCTTGAGGGAATTGTGACCTGCATGAATATCACCTGGATCATCATCAAAATCTTGATGATTGATGAGTGAAAATTCTAAGACTCATGGGAGAACATTATGCACCTGGATCAGGAAGAAGGTTTTGATATTACTAGTAGATTGGGATATCTTCTTTTCAAAGAGAGCACTTTTGTTCAAAAACATGATCTAAGAAAGGAAATGTCTGGGTGGATGGGCTGCTGAGGGACGGCATGATGTACAATTGAAATGTACTTATACCCTTGGAGTGATATATCGAGTTTCATATGGTCATCACATCTTGCTTCTATCAACATGAGATAGACTATTCATTCACCTGCATATCAACACTGATCACATACCATATCTTTATCCTCTGCCATGCACTGATCATACCCACTTGAGTTGACAAGGAACAGAACACTGGCCATGTCTTTGAAACAATGTATCCACTTCTGCTGTTCAGAATCTTGGCCACCAATGTCAACAATTGTAAGCTGACATTCATGAAGAAAAAACACAGATTTGGCAATATTAATCATTCAGAACTGGCAGTGTATGGTGTCCCACTCAGTAGGTTGATATTTAGGGTCGAATAGTTGATAAGATTCGACAGAAATATTGCAAGCTACAATTCATAAGAGTGTTGCACAGAACAAGAGGAGAAGGACATACATTTCAGGTAAAGCTGCTTCACTCCCTCTCTCTATGCTGCACAAATCCTGTTTGCCATCCTTCAAGTACCATAATCTGTTGATGTCATCTATATGGTGAAAAGGCTAGTTGCTGCATGCAGCCAAAAGGGACTCGAAATGAGCATGGAGACTACAGACTCTGAATCACACTCTAACCCTTGATGCTACAACCACACACTCTTTAGTTTATGGGGGATTATAATGTGATAGAAGCAAGCAGTGGAATTGATAAGACGGGTTCTCAGACCTTGAATATGCTTTAAACGGATGCACTCTCCAGTTTTCTAGACTTCTCTAACTTCTCTGAGTCTAAAGACTTTTACTACAGGAGGTGGTGTCTTTGTTGCCAGGCCTCAAGGCAATAACACAAATGCACTGTCCCAGATGCAGAGCACAATGCAATTTGCCCTTAAAATGCACAAAACTAACCCAAACACAATGCACTCTTCCAAGAGATGCTCCCAAATCCAATCCACAAGAGCCACTGGGTTCAAACCAATGTGCTCTGGCTTCCTAACCAATCATAACTCCACAGGGTTTGAACCTATGCAAGTCAGAGAAACCCAAAAACACAAGAACACCATCCCACAAGCCAAAGGGTTTGAACCTCTGCCACTTGGGGAAAAGAGTGCAAGCTAATCAACCCAAAGGGTTTGAACCTCTGCCACTTGGGGAAAAGAGTGCAAGCTAATCAACCCAAAGGGTTTGAACCTCTGCCGACTGTAGCTTCACACATCACCCAAAACCCTTCACACATGAGAGCGCACATGCTCCAGCCTCCCAAACGTCCCCTAGATGAACTTAGAGTTGATCACACTTCACACAGAGCTTTTACTGCTGTGAAACAATCTCTATATTCAAAGTCTCCCCCTGCACCAAACTGAGAGTGTCAACTTTTGCTTACACACTACACAGTGGGTGCCTGCTGGGAACTTGCTTTACTACTGTGTATCTACTGTATTTATATGCGCTCTCCATTACAAATTGAATCTACACATTTGGCAAAGGTCTGTGCACCAGAGAGCACTTCCCCTGTGGGCCTGAAACAGCTCCCTCCAGTGTCATTCTGACTCAGTTCCTTTTGGCTGTCAGATTTTTGTCTGATTGACTCACTGCCTGGCCAGCAGAGAGTACTCCTTATATTCCCAAGCAGCATGTGATCCTTCCATGCCTTGCTTTTGGGAGAGCACACCCTCCATATGCTTCCCTACCATCCACCGGTCTGAGGGCCTATGACCTTTTTAAGTTGTTCCTTGTGATACTATAATCATTTTGATTATATCCTTTCTCTTATTGGCCTTAGCCTCCTTTATCCTGTTTGCCAGCACAGCCACCATATCATAGGCCTAGAGTGCTCCTTGTTTCCCTATGATATCACAGCCCTCTTCAGTGCCTGTCGATCCCTGATCAACATCCCTAGGCTGATTGTATCACTCCATGTTTTCTTATACAAGTTGACCACATCAAGTGTCAAACACATCAACTTCCTGGCCAGCCAAACCCTTATGGTGCCTTTCTGGACCTAAGCCTAGCACTCCACCTGTCATCAGCCCAGGACATCCATTGTCTACACTCAGGAATGGAAGAGTACACTCTTATTGGGCATGTTGCAGGTAGGGAGACCTGGGTTGTGTCTGTGTTTGCACAAGTTGCAAAATTGCATGTGTAGACCACCTGAAGGCATGTCAATGGTCAACATTATTGTCTGAGACATTGAAGCCCATATCTTCCATCATATCAGGAATGTGCTTCAAGCTGCCAGGGAAATTTTTGAACATTAGCTATTGGTAGGATTCAATTTATTGAGGCGAAAATAGAACACTGTGGATGAGAAGCATTCATTGTCTTCAAAGATGAGTGTCATGCAGCAAAGCTTTAGCACCATAAAATTTCCAGAGTTTCCTGATACCAGAAGCAAAATGTAAATGCACTTAGTATTAATAAAACTCATCAGTATACAAAAGTGTATACAAACCTTGATTTGAGTTGCCATTCATGCCTTCTTTTTGTGAGTTGATTGGTCAGAATAAGTATACCTTCAATTTGATGGTGAATGCTGAAGTGGCAAGTCACTGCATGCAGCCAAAAAGGACTCAAAATGTGAGCAGAGACTACAGACTCTGAATCACACTCCAACCCTCGATGCTACAACCACACACAACAACCACACACTCTTTAGTTTATGGGGGATTATAATGCGATAGAAGCAAGCAGTGGAATTGATAAGATGAGTTCTAAGGCCTCAAATATGCTTCAAACGGATGTGCTCTCCAGTTTTCTAGACTTCTCTGAGTTTAAAGACTTTTACTACAGGAGGTGGCAACTTTGTCACCAGGCCTCAAGGCAATAACATAAGTGCACCATCCCAGATGCAGAGCACAATGCAATTCGCTCTCAAAACACACAAAACTAACCCAAAACCAAAGCTCTCTCCCTTGAGACACTCCCAAACATAATCCACAAGAGCCACTTGGTTCGAACCAATGCACTCTAGCTTCCTAACCGATCGTAACTCCACAGGGTTTGAACCTGTGCTGAGTCAGAGAAACCTAAAACACAAAAACACCATCCCACAAGCCAAAGGGTTTGAACCTCTGCCAACTGTAGCTTCATGCATCACAAGAAACCCTTCACACATGAGAGTGCAAGTGCTCTGTCCTCCCTAATGTCCCCTAGATGACCTTAGAGCTGATCACACTTCACACAGACTTTTCTGATGTGCACCAAACTCTGTATTCGAAACTACTGACTGAACCAACTGAGAGTGTCAACTTTTGCTTACACACTACACAGAGGGGGCCCAAAGCTTGTCTTCTACTACTGTTGATATCTACTGTATTTATATGCACTCCCCATTACAAGATTTATCCCTTTATCGGTAATCCATCAGCAAACCATGATTCCACACAAGCCCATCCAGAACCCCCTTATAGGGTTTCATTCCAACACTCATTCCCTGTGCCAATACCTCGGCAATACCACCGACAACTCCAATTTTGACCTAAAGCCACAGTACCATTAGCACCGCCATTACCAGAATAGGACCTAGAGTGCATTGCCACATGCTCTCCCTATTGACTCCAGTCTGGCGCATGCATTGGCGCAGCCTCATGGAGCGGACCATTCTCGATTATCCATTGATCATAGGGGCTTCATTGGGCCTAACAATTTGATGCATTCCACAGCACAAACACCCTGTCATAGGACTTCAGCATACTTGGTTATTGCTGTATAACCACGTGACATCCGCACATGATACTTTGGCGGTACTCAGTCATGCCGATGAGTATTCTCAACTCCGACACTATGAATAAGGCACAGTCTAGTGTCAAGCACATTGAAAATCTGTGGTGTAGACCCCTCTGGTATCAATGAGACCTGACCTGTGCTCCACCTGTCAGAAGGTCAGGTAACATATGCTAACGCATAGGGGAGCACTTTTGGCAGATATACCCCAAGGATGCCATTTTATTTATATCTTACTATATAAACACATAATTTTATACAGCACGAGTTATGTCCTCTATTCTGTTCCCCCATGTAGACTCTCATCCTGAATTGAAGAGTAACTCACCCAGCTCCTCTCCTGGATATACACGCAATAGCATATTTCTTTCATACAAAGCCAAGTTGATGTATATAAAGCCGAGATGCTTCACTCAATCCATCGACCTAAAATCCTTGACTTTCTCATTGTCACTTCAGTTATTGGCATCTTGCTCAGTGTTAGTAAGTGATAACCGTGCAGTAAGTCACCTCTTTTAATTTTATAGGAAAGAATTAGTTCAATCTTCATAAGATCAGATTCTGCATCCTTTATCTCAGTTTAAACCAAGCTGCTTGTCAAGACTGGTAAGTGAACCCATTTGGGTCCACTCCAGACAAATAGTAAGGAAGTTGTAGGGCAGCTCTATTGTGATGCTTGCAAGGACATGTTTTGAACAGCCTTTGAGTATTGACAGATTGACAGCTATAGGGCAGCTCCTTGATGCATTTGTACTTAGTATTTACCAGTTATGGAATTGATTGGCAAGAGCTGAGGATTTAAAGGAAACAAAGTATGGTTGAGAACAGAGATTGACAGTTTACCAAGTTGGAAACAGAATTGGTTATTCCTAAAGTCACCACCTCTAGCCATAGCACCATCAGAAATCATGACACTTATTGGTGCACCAGCACAGAAACATCGACACAGACCCTGCTTTTCGAGATATTAGGAACTGTCTTTTAATACTGACATAATACCGACAGATGTTTGTTGCAATCACCAACCCAGGAATTCTTTCCAGTCCACTTTCCCGGTTTTAAGACTGACACCAGATCACAGAGACCACAGGCCAGTCAGAGAGTGGGAATCTGGAGTCTGAGGATCCTGGTCAGTAGAGATTGAAGGAGCCCAACCAAATGAAACAAGTAGTCAAGTAGGAGCATGTGACTTGTCCAGCATACTTGGATAATCAACCTTTTGTCGGTGGCAGCATGGCCTCTGGCGGTTTGAGCTAAAGAAGTGTCCTGGTCAATTTAAGTTGTCTTCCAGGATTGTATGGGGCCTTACCTGATGCTTCTTCATTCTAGTTGCTGTAATACTGAAATGCCAAGATGACCAGTTGAACAATGAGGTCTGGAGTGAGTTCAGGCTATGTACACTGTCAGATTCTTTGCTATCAATCTCAAAGACCATACTTTCCTCCAGGTTTTTCATCTTGATATCTTCTTCAATGATGAAACTCTCTGGATCAGTATCAGGACCCACAGTGGCTTTAGATTTTGCAGCATGGGAGCCTTTCTTGGACTTGGTTTGCTATCCAGGATATGGTTAGTGGAGTCCAGGATTGAGTGGAATAGAATGCACAGTTGGAGCAGTGGAAGTTCTCACATGAGGATTCCCAGAAGCTGCAGCAACCACTGCATTAGCAACAGCATTCGTGGCTGCAGCTGCCACAGCTCATTCCTCATGATCTGAGTGAACCTAGCCTGTTGCACAAGCTGGAAAGGTATAATTCTCAGGGGACTTGGATCCATGGGGAATTTTGAGCAGGAGTTTCCTGTTCTGGCAGTCATGTCTCACACCAAAGGCCCCCTCCTGGAGAAGAGAACCTTCTTCATGATAAGCCTGCAAGAAACACTCTTTGTTTTTGAACAGGGGCATCTGAAAACTAGTCAGCACCTTCTTGGATGAATTTAATTAATCCTGGATTGTACTTACAATGCCTTCTAAGAACCAAAGACTATCTTTGTTGATGTCCAGGATTGCATCAAAGTCAGGACTACCATCCACAAGAGTAGGAAGTGTAGCAGGGATAGTTGAGACTGCAGCAATGCCAGGGCCACCTTGAACCATGCAACTTCCATAGACTCAGGTGCCATGAGTAAGGAGTGGATTGCTGGTCCAGGACTTTGTTTATGTTTTTTATATTCCTGGCTGGCATTGTTTATCCACAAGATACTCAAGGACTTGGGTTCCTGCATGATGCTTTGTTAAGTTTCTAATGGCTATGAGCTCATAAGCTTATTATTAATGACTCCTGGATAAGGGTTCTGGTCTGTAATAGACTTGTGATCAGTTTCACAACCCAGATTGAGTTATGAAAGCCTGGGACAGGCTTTTTCAGTTGGGGGGAGATAGGACAGCATAATGCAGCCTTAAAAGAAAAGTTTTATTTTCAACTCCAAGACCAATGGAATAACAGGAATAGTCAGAAACTACAAACTAAAGCATGGGGTATAGAAAGAATGAATGGAAATCTGTAATAACAGTGACCAGGATAAAAGTCCAACTGAAATACTTAAAATTCTGGAATGTGGCAGCTTGACCAGGAGTATCCAGGAGTATAAAAATGTCCAGGAAGATGGATAGGATAAACTCCAGCCATGGTTAGCTAATACAAAAGAATTTGAGTATCCAGGACAGACTGGTGAGCGGATATGAGCTCACAATCCTAAGGGCATCTGCAACAGTGTTTGGCAGGGTATTCAGATGGGATGGATAATGGCCTATTCTGACCATATAGAATGGCAGGAAGCTACCATACCAGATCATGTTGAGTCCAGGAGTCAAGTCAAGTCGAGCAGGAAACTCAGAGCTATTAGGAAAAGGCAGATTGACAGGGAAAGCAGAATTGAAGTTCTAAGAATGGACTTAGTAATTTCAATGCAAGAAAGTCAATTGGAATGGGTACCTGGAAACCAAGAGTGATCCTGGATTTATCCTGGACCATCCAGCAAGTCCAGTCTGGATCGATAAAACAAGAACCTAAGTTATTTGCAACAGCCATAACAGTCATAAGGAAATGGAGTGCCACAAGATCTCAGTCATCCAGGAATTCCTTGGTATGAGCAGCCTTCCAGGAAACTTAGAAGTCTATTTACAAGAGATCAGAGGACTACCCACCAAGTAAGAATGCACCTGATTAATGAGCTCAGCAACTTGAGGTTGAGTCCAGTTAACCAGGATGCCCATTTCCAGGATAAATGGATTTCTGGAACAGGCATAGCACAGTAGGAGGTAGCGATCTTCCTGCAATAAGGCAGGAACATCTCTCCACAAGAAGGGAAATGGGAGATCATCTGTGTGACAAGTGGATGGTGCCATAAGACAAAATCTAAGGTTCCAGGACACAACACAGATGATTTTAAGGCATCCAGGAAAGTGGGCTTACTTTGGCTCAGATGGCCAGGAAAAAGGAGACACAATCCTGGAATAACCTTAAGGCCCCTTTGCACTTAGAAATAAATGGTATTCAATTGTGGGTGTGCATCAAAGCCCAGTAAGGGGCAAGCACATGGTAACATACTAAGTACTGGTATCCTAAGCATACTGATGGGCATCTGAGGATGATGCAGTATCCGGGAAAACAGACTTAGTAGGAATTAAGCATTTGCCAGTAGTCCAGGAAATAGGGACTTACTGAGCTAGCACAGCAGGCCATAGCTACTGCCCCCTGGTATTTGTCCCAGCAGAGTCCCTGACAAAATATAAGTTCAGGAGAGACCTGGAAACATTGACACCTGGAAGGGAGGTGAGGTAGTACTGGTGCTTCAAGTTCTCTGGGAAAAACCTCAGATGGTTCAAACCTGGGTTGCAAAAACTTAACAAAGAATGAGTCCCAGAAACTTTAATTAAGCAAGGTGACTCACCTCCAAGAGTTTGAGCATCCTGGAAAGGTTGGTAATCTTCTGGGATTCCCAGTGTTTCAACTGGAAAATAGGACTGAGATTATTCACAAGCATGGTGGCTGTAGCCAGGAAGCGCAACACCATTGGATCACTGTCCTGGGGAAAATGAGACTCATGAGCAGCCTGGAAGAGAATACTATCAGTTGAAAGGAAAATTTAGTAAGAAACAGACACACCAGGAAAGGATGTACCAAGTCCAGGAGTGCTTTCACTTCAGGCTGGAGATAGGTAGCTATCATGTACATATCCACAAGAGCAGGATAGCATGCACAAGCCTGGCATAGTAGCAGATAGTGATCTGCAGCCAGGAGTAACCTAAGTTGGTCTGGGGAAATGCCTGTATCAAGGACAACAATATCCAGGAAAGTTTGACGACCTGTAGAGAGCCACAAACAATCCAGGACATCCAGGAAAATATAAATATATTCCTGGTTTAATTACAAGCAGTACTTATAAGATTTAATCAACTCCAGGAAAATTGGGACTTCAAATTACATTCTGCATGATCCAGGAGCTATGATCATGTGCCTTACAACCATGTGGCTGGGCCAGGATTACCTTGGTGACTGGAGACATGAAGAAATTTACTAAGTCCTGTTTCTCACAGATCCCAATAGGGGAGGGGGCCTTAGTTCACACCAAAAGAGAAAGCAAAGTCCACTCAGGGGCATGAATGACATTGTATTTATTTTGCCTGGGCCCTATAAGCCCAGACTACAAGTAGATATAAAGATTTTGTGCCACAGGCATGTGCTGATGAGGTGGTCAGATGCTTTAGTGAGTTTGGAATGTAAACTGGGGAATAGTTGTTGGATACTTCTGGAATATTGCAGTGTGAAGAACCAAAATGGAATAGTGGTGTCTCGGCTTTATGTCAGTATTACAGAACAACTAGTTTTGTTTGTGAGTCACTCCTCAGGGTGCTGTGTGTGTTTTTGCGAGCTTTTCTGAGCACATTGACACACCAAGTAGCTGTCTACCCATGAAATGGTGAACATAATAGGCAATTAACATGATGCAAGGGTCCATGTGAGTCAAATAAACACCTAAGGGTGTGCTCTTCTGTATAGAGCATAAGCAGTTACATTGATAAGGGTGACAGCAGGTGGAGTGCAAGGCTCAGGTCTTAACAAGACACCAGATGGGTCTTGTTGGCTATGGAGTTGATGTACTTGACACTAGCAGCACTCTACTCAAAGAAATGGGTGTTTATGATGCAATCAGAGGGGAGACGTTGATCAGGAATCAACAGGCACAGGAGAGTGCAATGATATCATAGGAGAATGGCCTGTGCTCTAGAACTATGGTACAGTGGCTGTACAGGAAAATTAAAAGCACATGTGCCCTCAGACCAGTGGATGACAGGGAAGCACATGGAAGGTGTGCTCTCCTGAAAACAAGGCTCAGAAAAGGCATGTGCTACTTGGGAATATAAGGAGTACTCTCTGCTGACCAGGCAGTGAGTCAATTGGACTCAAATCTGAAGGCAGAAAGGAACTGAGTCAGAATGACACTAGAGGGAGGAGTTTCAGACCCACAGGGAAAGTGCTCTATGGTGCATGGACCATTGCCAAATGTGTAGATTCAATTTGTAATGGAGAGCACATATAAATACAGTAGATACACAGTAGAATAGCAGGTTCCCAGCTGGTGCCCACTGTGTAGTGTGTAAGCAAAAGTTGACACTCTCAGTTTGGTGCAGGGGGAGACTTCGAATATAGAGATTGTTTCACAGTAGTAAAAGCTCTGTGTGAAGTGTGATCAACTCTAAGTTCATCTAGGGGATGTTTGGGAGGCCAGAGCACTTGCGCTCTCATGTGTGAAGGGTTTTGGGTGACATGTGAAGCTACAGTCAGCAGAGGTTCAAACCCTTTGGCTTGTGGGACAGTGCTATTGTGTTTTAGGTTTCTCTGACTCGGCACAGGTTCAAACCCTGTGGAGTTACGATCAGTTAGGAAGCTAGAGCACATGGGTTCAAACTCAGTGGCTCTTGTGGATTGGAATTGGGAGCATCTCTTGGAAGAGTGCATTGGTTTTGGGTTAGATTTGTGTGTGTTAAGGGTGAATTGTGTTGCATTCTGCATCTGGGATGGTGCATTTGTGATATTGCCTTGAGGCCCAGTGACAAAGTCACCACGTCCTGTAGCAAAAGTCTTTAGACTCAGAGAAGTCTAGAAAACCAGAGAGCGCATCTGTTTGAAGCATATTTGAGGTCCTAGAACCCGTCTTATCGATTCCACTGCTTGCTTCTATCGCATTATAATCCCCCATGAACTAAAGAGTGTGTGGTTGTTGTGTGTGGTTATAGCATTGAGGGTTAGAGTGTGATTCAGAGTCTGGAGTCTCTGCTCGTATTTTGTGTCCTTTTTGGCTGTGTGCAGTGAATAGCCTCTTCAACATCCATACTCATAATGATTCAACCAATAAAACACAGTGTCATATTTGGGGTTATGGGAGTGATCAAGCTGTCCTACATTGACTGGCTTGCCATCTGGTGGGGACTTCTCTCTAGTCTCATGAGAAGTTACTACAGGTTCTGATGCTCTGAGTCACCTTTGGTCTCTATTATCTGGTCTGGTGCATGTTGTAAAACTGGGAAACTGGATGGGAAGGAAGATGGGATGTATAAAATGTCTGCCAGTATTATGTCAGTATTAAATGAACTCCTAATCATCTCAGTATAGGTCTGTGTCGATGTTTCTGTGGCTATAGCAGTGCAATAGCGGGTCTCATCTTTATTTCTGGGCTCCTTGGCTTTATCTGGTAATGTCTCAGCTTTATCTGTGATGATTCTTTTCATCCTAATTCCTATAAACTGTCAATCTTTGTCAAAACTATACTTTGTTTCCTTTCTCTGGTCCTATCTCTTGACAAATCAATTCCTATAACTGGTCAATACTATTTCCTGCAAAGCTCACAATAGAGCTACCCTATATCTGTCAATTTGTCAATACTAAAATCTGTTCAACACCTATCCTTTCAATGCTTGCAATAGAGCTGCCCTATGACTATCCAATACTATTCATCTGCTCTCGACACCCAAATGGGTTCACTAATGTCTTGTGAAAATGAAAACTGTTAAAACTAATCTGATCTTGTGAAATCGAAGCTAATTCTTTCCTATAAAACTAAAAGAGGTGAGTACTGCATTGTTATCACTTACTAACACTGAGCAAATGCCAGTAATGAAGTAAAACAATGACGAGAGTCAAGGTTTTAAGTTGATGGATGTTTGTGAAGCATCTTGGCCTTAACTACTTCAAGCTCAGCTTTGTGGTGAACGAAATCGCTATTAAATGTGTACTATTGGTATTGTCACAGCTGGGTGAGTTACTGAGGTAAACAAATTGATATGTGTGTGTGGGGGAACAGAATAGAGGGAGTAACTAGTGTATAGTATAAAATTACCAGGTTTATATAGTAAGATATAAATAAAATGGTGTCCTTGTGGTATATCTGAAGGGCTATGCATTAGCATATGTGTTTCTGACCATCTGACTGTACAGCAGGTCTTGTGTGTTGTCTTATTCATGTCTGCACCTTTGATTTTCATAGTTCTGGCATTATATTATGCCTTATTCATAGTGTCAGAGTTGAGAATACTCATCAGAAATGGCTGAGTACTGCCAAAGTATCATATGTGTTGATGTCTCATGGTTATACAACAATAACCAATTAATTCTGAAGTTGCCAAAGAGTGTTCTTGCTGCAGAAATCATCAAATTGCTGTGATGAAGCCCCTATGATCACTGGATCAATGTCAAGAAGCTCTGCTCACATGGCTGCACCTGCATGCTTTGATGCAGCAATGCCAGAGATGTTGGCAATGCACTCTAGGTCCTATTCTGGTAATGGTGGTGCTAAATCTGCAGCTTTAGGTCAAAATTGGTGTTGTCAGGGTATTGTGGAGGTATTGGTGTCGGGAAAGTGTTGGAAAAGCCCTATAAAGTATATATAGGCTTGTGTGGAATGATTGGTTTGCTGAAAGTCTGCTAAAGGGAGAAATCCATGAAATTGGAGCATGCAGAGCCCTGAGGCTCATCATCCCCTCTAAACTTTCATTATGTCACTCTAGCGACATAATGCTTTTCAAATGTGTGACAAAATGGCTCATTTTGGCAGGTGTCATGTGGCCTTGTGGGCTTCCTCTTCTGAGAAGCAAATGCTGGTCCAGCATTTGCTAAATATAGTGCTGCCTCTTCCTCTGGTACTGCTATGTCATATTCTTCGAGGATCATTGGGTTCTTGATGATGCAATTGGCTGGTGCACAGGCCATGCTGTGCACATTGGAATGTTGGGATTGGCAGTGACTCGTGAGTCCTTCTTCCTTCTCTTTTCTTTTCTAACTTTCACCACCTTGCCATTGTCAATACCACCATTGACATTTTGTTCCACATGTCGATCTCTCCACACAAAGCTCCGCCCTCTCCCTCCAAGGTTCAAGGCTCCAAAGCTATGGATTCCCTACATGCTTACAAACTGTCCTCAACTGTTCTCCAGTGTAATACCATGCACTCCCCAGCTTTAAATGCTTGCACCATTGACTGCTGGATATTTAGTTCCTTTCATGCATGGCAGTCCTGTAATGCAACTTGGGAGGCTGCTGGGATCAAGAGGTCCAAATGGCTAGAACTCAAATTCGACTTTTTCCAAGTTTTTGGGGATTTAGAGGTGGGCCTGATTGAAGTGAGAAGGACTGAGTACAATGAACTTGTGTCACAGGCAGTGCATCTCCTTGACTTTCTTCCCTTTCTTTTGTCTGATTTCAACTTCTTTCAGAACATCTATGACCTTGACTTGATGGTCCTCCCATTGGTGATGCCCAATGTTGATGATATCAAGCCCCCATTGCCTTCGGTCACAGTGAGGGGCCCTTTTCCTTTGCCACCTGTGTCTATCGAGACCCAGTCTTTAGTCACCGATTTTCCTCTGGTCCTGGCATCCTTCAATGATCAAGTCCCAGTTCCACCTAGATTATTGACACTGGTTCTAGCTGAGGTGGAGGTTATTGAAAAGTTTCCCTCCTCCTTGATTACTGGACACACGTCGAATGTGCTCAGGTTGACAACTCCTGTTGCAGGTGGTCCCATCAAGTCGACACCTTTCTCCCTTGTGGATCTTCATACTCAGTTACCTCCAGCTAAGGCAAGTGCCTCCCATGCATGGAGTCGTCTGGCTAAATTTGATTGTGCACATCCTTTTCCTTCTTCCAATCCTATGTTGATGCTTCGTCCTCTTTTGTAGCTCCTGCTGACCCAGCAGATGAGGATCTGCCTACAACCTATGTGCCAAGACCTTCGTTAATCACAATTACAGTCCTGCCCTTATCTTCAGTTGCTACAACTCCACCTGTGGTCAGTACGAGTGATCCTCAAGCAATTGCTCCTTTGGCTTTGGCAGGCCAAGCTGTTGCTGTCCCTGACCCTTCCTTGTTTGGGCAACCAGCTTTATTGTCATTGACTGAGCCTATTACCCAGGCTCCTGTTCCTTTTGTGCCTAAAGCTCCCATCCACAGTAAGCTTAGTTTTCTTTCATCCTGTGCAGTGAAGTGGCAAGTCACTGTGCACAGCCAAAAAGGACACAAAATACGAGCAGAGACTACAAACTCTGAATCACACTCTAACCCTCAATGCTACAACCACATACTCTTAGTTTGTGGGGGATTATAATGCAATAGAAGCAAGTAGTAGAATTGATAAGACAAGTCCTAAGACCTCGAATACGCTTTAAACAGATGTGCTCTCTGGTTTTCTAGACTTCTCTGAGTCTAAAGACCTTTATTACAGGAGGTGGTGACTTTGTCACCAGGCCTCAAGGCAATATCAAAAATGCACCATCCCAGATGCAGAATGCAACACAATTCACCCTTAACACACACAAATCTAACCCAAAACCAATGCACTCTTCCAAGAGATGCTCCCAATACAGTCCACAAGAGCCACTGGGTTTGAACCAATGCACTCTAGCTTCCTAACTGATCGTAACTCCACAGGGTTTGAACCTGTGCCGAGTCAGAGAAACCTAAAACACAATAGCACTGTCCCACAAGCCAAAGGGTTTGAACCTCTGCTGACTGTAGCTTCACATGTCACCCAAAACCCTTCACACATGAGAGCGCAAGTGCTCTGGCCTCCCAAACATCCCCTAGATGAACTTAGAGTTGATCACACTTCACACAGAGCTTTTACTACTGTGAAACAATCTCTATATTCGAAGTCTCCCCCTGCACCAAACTGAGAGTGTCAACTTTTGCTTACACACTACACAGTGGGCACCAGCTGGGAACCTGCTATTCTACTGTGTATCTACTGTATTTATATGTGCTCTCCATTACAAATTGAATCTACACATTTGGCAATGGTCCATGCACCATAGAGCACTTTCCCTGTGGGTCTGAAACTCCTCCCTCTAGTGTCATTCTGACTCAGTTCCTTTCTGCCTTCAGATTTGAGTCCAATTGACTCACTGCCTGGTCAGCAGAGAGTACTCCTTATATTCCCAAGTAGCACATGCCTTTTCTGAGCCTTGTTTTCAGGAGAGCACACCTTCCATGTGCTTCCCTGTCATCCACTGGTCTGAGGGCACATGTGCTTTTAATTTTCCTGTACAGCCACTGTACCATAGTTCTAGAGCACAGGCCATTCTCCTATGATATCATTGCACTCTCCTGTGCCTGTTGATTCCTGATCAACGTCTCCCCTCTGATTGCATCATAAACACCAATTTCTTTGAGTAGAGTGCTGCTAGTGTCAAGTACATCAACTCCATAGCCAACAAGACCCATCTGGTGTCTTGTTAAGACCTGAGCCTTGCACTCCACCTGCTGTCACCCTTATCAATGTAACTGCTTATGCTCTATACAGAAGAGCACACCCTTAGGTGTTTATTTGACTCACATGGACCCTTGCATCATGTTAATTGCCTATTATGTTCACCATTTCATGGGTAGACAGCCACTTGGCATGTCACTGGCATTCACTAAATATAGTGCTGCCTCTTCCTCTGGTACAACTTCGTCCATTTTCCAAGGATTGTCGAGATTGCCCATGTCACTATTGGCTGGCACACAGGCCATGCTGTGTGCAATGGAATGTTGGGATTGTGGATGATTCATATGTGCTTCCTTTCTCCCTTTTTCTTTAACTCTCATCATCGTTGTCAATCCCAACATTGACTTTTACTCAATATGTTGATCTCACCCTCGAAGACTTCCATGTCTCCCTCCAAAATTTGCCAATCCAATTCTGCCAATGCCTTGTGCATGTACGAGTTATCTGCGACCATCCTGTGGTCGAATGCTGCCAACCCTCCCATGCTCAATTCTCATGCTATGGACAGATGGGTCCATTGTTCCTTCCAATGCTTGCAGGCTTGTGAGGAAACCTGGGAAGCTGTGGGGATAGAAAGATCTAAGTGGTTGGATCTTGAGTTCACGCTATTGCGAACTCTTGAAGAATTGGATGCTAGTTTGATTGAGGTGGAGAAGTTTTCATATAATGCACTCGCTGCATGTGCCATGTGTCCTTTTATCCTTCCTTCTGTTCTCTTCTTGATGCATGTTTCTCTGGTAGCACATATATGACTTGGATGTGGGGACTCTTCTTTTGTCTCCTGTTCCTGTCGGTGCTACTGCATCAGAATTGCCAGTGGTCACGGATACTCCAATTGTTCCTCCCCAAGTATCATCGACTGAAGATAATACCATGGCGACACCGCCTCCTTCTAGTCCCAAGGTTATTGAAACCTCATTTCCAGTGGACATTGTCAGGTCCTCATCTGTTATTCCAAGATCAACAACCCCTGTTGCCAGAATTTCAGCTGTAATTTCTGCTCCATTGGCCCCCATTGATCTCTGGACTCAACTAGTCCCATCAAGGAATATTTCTTCTCATGCTAAAGCTTGCCTTTCCAAGTTTGGTGGTATGTCCTTCATCTTGTTGTTTCGTTTGATTCCAACTCTCCCTTTTTCTTAGATTCTCCAGTGGATATGGACTTGCTGACTGCCTATGTTCCATGCTCCTCTCCACTGACCATCACTCTTACACCACTGTCGTCCATTGTAGCAGTTCCACCTGTGGCCAAGACTTCTGGTCTTCAAGAGCCCACTCCTGCAATTGTGGCAGCACCTGAGGCAACAGTTCCTGCCTCTGCTTCCTTTGGATCACCTGAGCTGTTGGTGTTGACTAAGGCCATTGCCAAGCCTGTGGCCCCTCCTCCACTCAAGGCTCCCAGCCATGGTAAGCGTTATGATAACTTGTTCAAGTTGTAAGGGTTGATGTCATTTTCTTTTTAGACAAAGTCCTCTGTTCCATGGCTTGATGGGTCCAGATTGCCAAAAGGGTTCCTTCTCCTCCCATGGTCGCTGAGGCCGGATCCTCTCCTGCCTCTTCTAACGATGAAGAGTCATCTTCTGATTCCGACACCTCTTCTCCAGAGGTTGAGCCTCCTGTGGGTCTGGCTTCTTTTCCTATTAGTGTGACAGGACATCCTCACCCAGGCAAGCTGTACTTGCAAAAGAAGAAGGTTGCAGCATCTACCAAGGCCTCTAAGCAGGCTGCTAAGGCTGCTTGTGTGGTTTCCCCTGATAGTATGTTCTTTTTCTGTTTTGTCATTTCTTGGTTGACATGTCCCCCTTTTTCTATAGTTGTTTGTCCAGTTCCAATCCTTCAAAAGCCAGGCCATCCTTTTGCTAATCCACCCAGCAAGGATATCAGCATTTCTGGTGGTGGCTTCAGTGAAAAAGTCCTGTCATCTGGACTTAAGCAGATTTTCCCGGGTGATAAATATGCTGGGGCCTTGGTCGTAGATAAAGACTTTGGTGACTTTGGTGACTTTGTAGTGATTGAGGGTAGGCTGTGGGGCAAACATCTTGCCCATTTTGTAGGTGAATGCTGACATGCCACAAGGCTGTCTACCCATGTATTTGCATCATATTAAGGCATTGAAACACGGTGCAGGGGTCTGTGGGGGCAAAAGCAAGCAGCCAAAAGGGGTGCTCCCCTATCTGGAGGATAAACTACCATATTACCTTGAGCAACGGCAGGTGGAGCACAAGGCTCAGGTCTCAGAGAGATACCAGAGGGGTCCCACTAGCCACAGAGTCAATGTGCTTGACACTGGCTGTGCTCTACCCCTTGAAATCGTATATCTGATGCCATCAAACATGAGGCATTGATCAGGGATCAACAGGCATGGGTGAGCACTGTGATATCATAAGGAGATGAAGTATGCTCTAGACCTATGACACTGTGGCTGTGCAGGTGCATGCAGGGCAATTGGGTTAGGCCCAATAGTCAAGGAATTACAATTCTACATGGTTATGGTTGAGCCAGAGGAATTAAAACAATGCATGCCCCCAGACTGGAGGATGATAGGGAAGCATGTGGAACATGCACTCTCCTGAGGATGAGTCATGGAAATGGCACATGGTACTCCAGGACATAAGGGGTACTCTCTGCTGGCCAAGCAGTGACTCGCTTGGACCAAAAATCCAAAAGACAGGAAATGAGTCAGAATGATGCCAGAAAAGGGGGTTCTGGATGTGCAGGGGTAGTGCTCCATGGTGCATGGACCATTACCTGATATGTAGGAGTCACTTGTAGTGGGGAGTGCATATAAATACAGTAGATACAAAGTAGTGTAGAAGCTTTGGACCCCCTCTGTGCAGTGTGTAAGCAAAAGTTGACACTCTCAGTCAGTTCAGTCAGTAGTTTTGAATACAGAGTTTGGTGCACATCAGAAAAGTCTGTGTGAAGTGTGATCAGCTCTAAGGTCATCTAGGGGATGTTAGGGAGGACAGAGCGCTTGCACTCTTGTGTGTGAAGGGTTTCTTGTGACGCATGAAGTTACAGTTGGCAGAGGTTCAAACCCTTTGGCTTGTGGGATGGTGTTTTTGTGTTTTAGGTTTCTCTGACTCTGCACAGGTTCAAACCCTGTGGAGTTATGATCGGTTAGGAAGCTAGAGTGCCTTGGTTTGAACCCAGTGGCTCTGGTGGATTGTGTTTGGGAGCATCTCTTGGGAGAGCGCATTGGTTTTGGGTTAGTTTTGTGTGTTTTGAGAGCAAATTGTGTTGCGCTCTGCATCTGGGATGGTGCACTTGTGTTATTGCCTTGAGGCCTGGTGACAAAGTCACCACCTCCTGTAGTAAAAGTCTTTAGACTCAGAGAAGTCTAGAAAACTGGAGAGCACATCCGTTTGAAGTGTATTCAAGGCATTAGAACTTGCCTTATCAATTCTACTGCTTGCTTCTATTGCATTATAATCCCCCACAAACTAAAGAGTGTGTGGTTGTTGTGTGTGGTTGTAGCATTGAGGGTTGGAGTGTGATTCAGAGTCTGTAGTCTCTGCTCACATTTCAAGTCCTTTTTGGCTGTGTGCAGTGACTTGCCTCTTCACCGGTTCTGGGGACTTTTCCAGGCTATCTAAACTTTCTCTTGTCATGTCCAGGAGGGATTCCAATGGTCCTGGAAGCTCAATCTTTTTCCTGGCCATATATGGAATGACCTGGAAGGCTGCAATCTTGAATCCCCAAGTGCTGCCATTCATTTCTGCCACAATATAAGAACCTCCTTTCAATCTCCTTACTATCATCACAGGTCCTAAATACCTGGGATGCATCTTACTATTCATAGACTTTTCAATAGCAGTGTTTCAAACCAGTACTAGATCTTCAGGATTGAAAACTAACTGCTTTATGGTCACTGTGTGCATCCTGGCATATTTCAATGTTTCTTTGACTTTGATTTCATGCAGTCTGTTTCTTAACATAGCAACATCAGAAGAATGCTTGGCTAATGCCTGCACTCGATATCCTATCACTTCTTCCATAGTTAATAACCTTCCTGGATACTTCACAAGCCAGGTAGCTTCAACAACATCCAAAGGTAGTACTGGGTGCATACCAGTTACAGCAAAGAACAGTGAACATCCCATCCTCCTGTGAATAGTTACTCTGTCTGACCACAGAACATGCAGAAAGTAGAGAGACCACTTTGAAACAACACCATTACAGGCCTTATATAAGGCCTGGCATACATCCAGGTGAGGTCTTTCGACTTTACCATTTGCCTGGGAATTGTATCCTGATATTTGGATTCCCCAGATGCCATAAGTGGCTTCCAGGAAAGACATTGCTTTCAGGAATGGTTGGCCATTGTCTGTTACAATCAAGGAAACACATCCCCAACAACAGAAAACATCATTAAATAGCCATTCTCCAATCGCTTTACCAGTCTCAGCTTTCAACATCTTGCCTTCCATCCAGCTTGTCAATGCACATCTTCCATGGACAATATAATGGTACCCAGACAACATTGGCATATGCATAGTGTCAACATGGATTACCTGGAATGTTGATGGAGTGTGGGTGACTATGGGTGGGATCTGTACTTTCATCATTAAACACCTCTGACAAGTATCACATGACTTGACATACCAGGCAACATCCTGCTCTAATGCAGGCCACCAGAATCATTGTTTGACTAATTCCAGGGTAGCATAGATGCTGCAATGTCCCAGGAAGTCATGACTGGACTTTAGGATATGCATTCTCCTGGACTTTTCAATTACTAACTTATGTTTGCCTTCCTGGCTTTTGCAATATATTCTGCCTTTGTCTTTAAAGAAATGCATAGCAAATCTAACAAAACTTTTGACTTGGGCATCAGATATTCCAGGAGGTTTCTGTAGTGGATTGTCCAACCAGGCAGACACAAGATCCAACTTGTTGTCCATCTGCTTTCCAAAATTTGCTCTATGTTCCTCTGTATACTCCTCATCATCTGTGAAATCATCTGCTTCAGGCAGGATTGGGGCACTGTACAAGACACTAGTTACAAGGCTGTTATTGGTTTCCAGGAAACCCCAGTCTGTTGCTAAATCCTGGACAGCTTTGGCAACAGTCATGTAACCATGCCTGGTGTCTATCCTATCTGCAAAGACTTCAAAATCAAGTAGCAAAGGCCACATGGTGTCATCATACTCCAACTGTTCATGTTCTTCTTCTAAATCCTCTTCCCAGTGGCCATACTCATCATCCCTGGGCTGAGAATCCCTCCTGGAAAGTCCATCTGGTCCATGAACTTTTCCTGGAACATGCACTAACTTGAAATGGAAGAGCAGGATCGCTTCAATCCATCTGTTGATAGCTGCATTTGGTACACTGTCAGGATTTCTTAACATTCCCAACACATACTTCACATCAGTCTCTACTATCAGATTCCTGGATCCCCACACCCAATTTTTACATGCTATAAGTGCTAAATGCAGCCCATATAGTTCACGTTTTGGCTGGGAGAATTTAGCTTCCTGTTGAAGAGGCTAGTCACTGCACACAGCCAAAAGGGACACAAAATGCAAGCAGAGACTACAGACTCTGAATCACACCCCTATCCTCAATGCTACACCCACACACAACAACCACACACTCTTTAGTTCATGGGGGATTATAATGCAATAGAGGCAAGCAGTGGAATTGATAAAACAAGTTCTAAGACCTTGAATACACTTTAAATGGATGCGCTCTCCAGTTTTCTAGACTTCTCTGAGTCTAAAGACTTTTACTACAGGAGGTGGTGACTTTGTCACCAGGCCTCAAGGCAATATCACAAGTGCACCATCCCAGATGCAGAGCACAACACAATTCACCCTTAACACACACAAAACTAACCCAAAACCAATGCGCTCTTCCAAGAGACACTCCCAAATCCAATCCACAAGAGCCACTGGGTTTGAACCAATGCACTCTAGCTTCCTAACTGATTGTAACTCCACAGGGTTTGAACCTATGCGAGTCAGAGAAACCCTATAACACAAAAACACCATCCCACAAGCCAAAGGGTTTGAACCTCTGCCACCTGGGGAAAAGAGCACAAGCTAATCAGCCCAAAGGGTTTGAACCTCTGCCAACTGTAGCTTCACATGTCACCAAAACCCCTCACACACGAGAGCACACATGCTCCAGCCTCCCAAACATCCCCTAGATGAACTTAGAGTTGATCACACTTCACTCAGACTTTTTACTGATGTGCACCAAACTCTGTATTCAAAACTACTGACTGAACTGACTGAGAGTGTCAACTTTTGCTTACACACTACACAGAGGAGGTCTGAAGCTTATACACCACTTTGTATCTACTGTATTTATATGTGCTCTCCACTACAAATGACTTCTACATATCAGGTAATGGTCCATGCACCATGGAGCACTACCCCTGCACATCTGGAACCCCCTTCTCTGGCATCATTCTGACTCATTTCCTTCTTGGCCATCAGATTCCAGTCTGACTGAGTCACTGCCTGTTCCACAGAGAGGACCCCTTATATGCCCTACTAGCACATGCTCCTCCTTACCCTCGTTTTTGGGAGAGCACATGCCCCACATGCTCCTCTAGCATCCTCTGGTCTAGGGGCATACATCATTTTAATTTTCCCAGCTCCATTTTTAACCATTTAGGTTGTAATTGCCTAAATATTGGGCTTAACCCAGTTGCCCTGCATGTGCCAGCACAGCCATGATAGCCTGGTTCTAGAGTGTATGCTGTTCCTTGTGATATCATAGCACTCTTTCATGCCTGCCAATCCCTGATCAACACCTCATGTTTGATTGCATCAGGCATGCTATTTTACTTGAGTAGAGCGCAGCTAGTGTCAAGCATGTCAATTCTGAAGCCAGTAAGACCCTTTCTGGTACCTCCCTGTGCCCTGAGCCTTGTGCTCCACCTGCCATCACCCCAGGCAATAAGACTGCCTATGCTCTAGGTAGGAGAGTGCACTCTTAGCCACCTTTCTTTGTTTACATGGATCCTAGCATTGTTTTTAAATGCTTGAATATTGTGCAAATACAGAGGTGGACAGCCATGTGACATGTCACCATTCATTAAGTGTGATCGATCTGAATCAACAATAGTACCTGATCTTAGGATTTTCAGGGTCAGCTTGACAAATATAGAAACCAATGGCTCTCCAGGATGTGTCTACACACAGAATGATTGGCCAATCATAGTTTACTGATCTTAGTGCCAGACTTTCTGCAAGAGCACCCTTCAACACCTGCATGGAATTTTCCTGGTCCTCACCCCAATGGAAGGGAACTTTGAGCCAGGTAAGATTAGTTAGTGGCTCTGTGAGCTTAGCATAGTTCTTAATAAACATGCGACATGTTCCACACATTCCCAGGAAGGCTCTGACATCTCTCAATTCCTTGCAAGGTCCCCAGTTAAGGATTACTTTCATTCTCTCTGTCTCAGGTTTCCTGCCTTCATTTGTACAGTGATGCCCAACCACTATAATTTCAGAGGCACATAGCACTGCCTTAGGCCCAGAAAAGTTCCACCACAATACTTCATTCTCTGGATGATTCTGTTCAAGACCTGGAAGTGTTCCCAGATGAATCTGTGGATTCCAGGATTTTCCAGAATAGTTTCAAAACTGTTTCCTGGCAACTCACAATGTGTTGCAGGTCCCCAGACTGGAACATCATCAATATACGGCCTTGTAAACTCTGGAATTTCATCCTGCAGGATAAAAGTTACATCATCATGAAAGATGGGTACTGAATTTGTCCAGCCCATAGGTAATGTAACCAGGTGAAGAGCTCCAAATGGTGTTTGGAAAGTGGTCAAATCCTGGGATGACTCTGCCAGGGATCATTCATCATACCCAACAAACAAATCCAGGATTCCTCCACAAGCTCTCCCCACAAAGTGAGCAGCCAGTTCTTCTGTTGCCAGGGGAAGTCCAGAGTGCACAATAGTTACAGCATTCAAAGGTTCCAGGCTGTGTACTAATTGCAAGCTTTTCCCATCTTTCTTTAACACACAAAACCACTGGGATCGATATGATGAGTTAGAAGGCTCATATACCCCCACATCAATCTTTGTCTTAATTATTTTGCACACATCTTGGTAAATAGGAGCAAGGATAGGAATATTCTTGAGTACCCAGGGCATATGCAGAATGCCTGGGATGTCTACAGGTGGAAAGAAGTCTTCCCAGAAATGTCCCCTTTCAGAGTCATCCCAGGTGAACCCTTGTTCCTGGAGCATCATAAAATGGTACATCAGCTTTCACTCTTCATCCCAAAGGAAATCTCCCTTATGTATCTTGTCAATTTTCAACTTTCACTCTAAGGTATACTGTCCAGTGGGTTTAAAATCTTCTGGGACTGGTGACAAGGTAGGCATCCCACTGAGTGGATCTCCCTTAATGTCCTGGACAATTCTAAAATTGGAGGGCAGAGTTGTCAGCACTGGCTTAGTTTTCAAAGCCACTGGTTTATATTTCTTTGTTACAAGAACCACCTCTTGGTCCCAAGAATCATTCCTGGAATTTGAGGGTGCATCATTCAACTCATCCAGGATACTTGTTGAGTATCCTGGATCCTGTCTATTAGATTCCTTTCGATTAAATGCTGCCATATCAAAGAGAGGCATATTTCCCTTCACTTCTTGTACCAACATATGCATTTTCCCTCCAGGCTCTGTGCCAAGGTACTTCTGAGTATAGAATACATTCAAGAGCAATCCATTTACTGGATCCTCAGTTACTTGTTCACATGATTTGAGATAGAAATCTCGGATATTCATCCTACTAAATGTTGCCTGTTGTCCTGGAGGCCCAGCATAACTTTCTATATGAAAGTTACCCTCCTTATCCTGGGTGAGGATTACTGCTAGCTCTCCTTGATCTGGGATCAGATCCTTGAGCTCTGAAAACCCAACACCTGGTCTTTCTGTAGAACTGATGGTGGCTGTCCTCTAGGATAAGTATGTACCAGGGTCCTTTTCTCTGTATTAGAATCTGTCAGAATTAGAGTCTGGTTGCCATCCAGGGTATTCTTAACTTCACTTGAAGTCAGGGTATCAAATGGTGACATGCCACAGGCTTGTATATGCATGAAATTACGCAAAAATAGGCAACCTGGACCAAGTCAAGGGGGCAGTGTGGAGGAATAAACCCTATAAAGGAGCGCTCTTAAGTGCAGAGCATAGGTAGTTGGACTGCCTGGGCTGTAGCTAGGTGGAGTGCTGGACTTTGGCCTAGAACAATACCAGTAGGGTCAGACTGGTCATAAAGTCGAGGTGTTTGTCACTGGGTGCAGCCCCCTAGAGGGAAATACCATAGGGTGATGCAATCAGACATGAGGCATCAATCAAGGATCAACAGGCACTGCAGAGCACAATGATATCATAAAGGAGCAGGGCATGCTCTAGACCTATGAAACCATGGCTATGCAAGAGCACACAGGGCCACTGGGGCTAAGTCCAATAACCAGGAATATGATCGAAACGATCTATATTTTTACCAGTGAGTCAAGATAACGCAAGCCCCTGGACCGGTGGATGACAGGGAAGCATGTGAACCATGTGCTCTCCCAAAAACGAGGGTAAGGAGGAGCATGTGCTAGTAGGGCATATAAGGGGTCCTCTCTGTGGAACAGGCAGTGACTCAGTCAGACTGGAATCTGATGGCCAAGAAGGAAATGAGTCAGAATGATGCCAGAGAAGGGGGTTCCAGATGTGCAGGGGTAGTGCTCCATGGTGCATGGACCATTACCTGATATGTAGAAGTCATTTGTAGTGGAGAGCACATATAAATACAGTAGATACAAAGTGGTGTATAAGCTTCAGACCTCCTCTGTGTAGTGTGTAAGCAAAAGTTGACACTCTCAGTCAGTTCAGTCAGTAGTTTTGAATACAGAGTTTGGTGCACATCAGTAAAAAGTCTGAGTGAAGTGTGATCAACTCTAAGTTCATCTAGG